>JAOTQH010000005.1:5812594-5824339 GCA_025631255.1 Cornus kousa | reverse complement strand
GATTTGGTAGGTCACATCCCATGATTTGCGCCTATCATATCTTGGCTAACAAATTTTTTTTTTTTTGAACCATAAATGACTCAAAATCAATTTAATAGCCACATATGTTCTACACAATGACAGATACAGTCTCCAAGTGGCAACTAACAAAATGGAGGATTAAAAACAAGACAAGCTAGCCTAATAGAGGAATCACATCCCATGATTTGCGCCTATCATATCTCGGCTAACACTTTGTATATGAGTGACTCTTCTTTTCTTCTTCTTCCTTACATATCTTTGCTTTTGCAGCCACATGTGGACTTTGGACTCAAGCTTCTCGGAGCTGATCTTATGTCAATCCCTGGACTGTACAGGTTCGTTCAGGTACAAATCCTTGAGATGTTTCGAGGTTTTTTTTTTTCTTTCTCCTATCTTTTATTTTTTCTGTATTTTATATTTCTAACTTTTTTTGCTGACTGCAAGTTGTTGCGACACAGTCATATGCTCTGTTACATGGACTTTTCAAAAGTAGTGAAATACCCGTGTCGGACACGTATCCCTTGGACATGGGTATGGGATATGTGTCCAACACTTTTGGTTGGACATGTACTTAAAAGCATATCCAATCATTCAGTTACATTATATTATAACTTAAAATGAGTTAAATGCCTATGTTGAACATTATATTAGATAAAAACATTACTTTACTCCAGAAAATAAAATAAAATAATTAATAAAATGCATATTTTGCCGTGTCCCTGTGTCCTGTTTGGAGATTTGACACGTCCGACGCATGGATACATACCCGTGTTCAACACCCATACCCGAGTCCATGTAACATAGGTCATATGGTCCTTTGTTGACTTCAGCTGAGCCCTTTATATGTCTTTTAAACGATAATGGTATATTCATAAATAACTTGCTGGATAACATAACTGAATTGCAATGGAAGTTGTTATTCATATTAAAAAAATGAATTTATGGAAGTTCAGTTTTTGTGTCTGCCTATATGGGAGTCATTTAGAATACCTGCTTGCCTGAATGGTGTTTTGAGTTTCATCTGATGTCACCCTGCTATCTCTATTCTAGTCTTGCATTTCATCCCATGTCATAATTGAGGTGACCTATTGTGCGACTAGGATGGCAATCCCACTCGAGATTTGAAAATTGGCTTTTTAAGAAGGGGTCTACCACTAATCAGTAAACTAAAAAAAAAAAAAAAAAAAAAAAAAAAACAACAACAACAACGGAAAATGCAGATAGCCTCCTGGTGTACAATGCCTACTAGATGATTCAAAGGCTGGATTTGAGTGCTTGTACACGTGGTTGTACCTCAGTAGGTATCAGAAGCATACATCTGATCTCCACCTCAAAGGTGGGAAAAAGAGAGGTTGGAAATGATAAACACGTAACTGCCTGATATGACCTTCAAGGATTAAGAACTGAACCTGAGATCTTAGGAAAGACTTTAAAGCCACTTAACACTTGACTACAAGATGAGGATTATTGTTTTTGTTTTTGTTTTGTTTGCTTTTGGGTAAGTTACACTCAAGTCTTCTAAGGTATACCATGATCCATGGGCCTCCTTTGTTGATTAAAAAATTACACTGGCCTCCCCTGGGGTTGGCGCACTTTGTACAGATTCTTCCCCTATGTTAACAGTTGACAAAGTCAAAGGACGACATCTGCTTACTTCAGCAAAATTAAATTATAGAATACCAGATTTTCCCTTGTCCCTACACTTTATAACTCTACAACTAAATAATATAATAATTGTTGAGGGCAAAAAGGTAAAAATATTAGTTCAATGGAAATGTGTGACAGTGTAAGTTGGTGTAATTTTTGAACGGATAGGGGAGGCATATGTAAATAAGCTATACTCAAGCGAAGTGAGTGTAATTTACCCTGTATTTTCCTTTTTCCTCAAATAAATTTATGACCAATTTTCTTGAAGTTACTTTTTTCGCTTTGGGCTCTCTTCACCCATGTGTACTTGATGGGAGTTGTAGCTGCTGTTTATTTTTTTATGAAGTATAATCTATTTGATTATATTTTGAAAGACAGTCGGAATGGTCTGTATCTCAGGATTATTTAGTGAATCCCTCCAGAGATTTTAATCAGTGCCCTAAGATTTCAACAGAAGCTTGGAAGAGTATAATAAATAATGTTCTGATGGTGAAAAAAGAAGCTTAAAAAGCTTGGGAAAATGGTGTCTTAATGATGAAGCAGAAGTAATTTATTTTATTCATAATTTCATATATTACCTCACCAGCAGACTGCCTATTCCCATGCAGGACTTTGGACTTCCTTTTCTTGTTTGAACCTAGTACCTTATGGCTGGTGTGAGTATGAAAGTGTTATCTGATTTGAAGTTAGTTTGTGAATTAGAAAGATTATGGAAGATAGAGTTGCGTTGGATCAATCATTGCCTTTGTGCATCTACAACTTGGTCCATGCTGTGCAGATGTGGACCATTTGTATTTTGTCCCACTTTTCTGAACGTGAAAGATTGTTAGACGTTAACCAAGGGCTGTTATGGTGAGTCGCGCAAGGTCAATGGTCTAGACTTTGGGGATAGGGTTGGGGTGGTGGGGATAGGTTTTGTTGGTTGAATTAGTTAATCGTTACTACTTTTTTTGAATTTAAATGAAATTAACATTAATTTAAATTCAAATTATAACTATAAACTAAAATTCAGTCGATCCATCATCTTATCATGCAATAAACGGGTAAAAGCAGTAATTAATGGACACGGTGATTTTGACATGGAAAATCCAACCGGGAAAGTCTTATGACCTTGTCCGAGAATCCATTTTGGGAAAGAAGCATTACAACTTAGGTTAAGAATTTCTCACCCTAGAAAACTCCTAATTACCTTTTGACACAAATCGATCCACCAATCTCTCCTTAAGTCTCCAGAGTCCAGGCACATGATCCGCTCGTCACCAGACTTCACTCCTCACATAATGCTTCTCTAACCATTTATTCAGTCTTAGCCAATAGTCGTCCTAATCAATCTTTGTTAAATGGATCGATGATTTGACGTTGGTGTTGAACTCTTCAGAATGTTCTACAGCAATGATGTCAACACAGAGAGAATAAATGCAAGAGTGGTGAATATAAAGAAAAATAAATGCACGCTAGAACTCACAAGTATGCTCTCTCTATGTGCTCTGGCATTAGGATTCTAGGTATCTATAATCTGCCCATGATTAGTGAATACATAGGCAAATTAGAAGTATATAGAATAGGTTTTTGAGTGTTTTAAATTAGAAAGTAAAGTGGAATCCTGTTTTAATTTAAAAAGGAAAGTAGAATCCTGAATAGCTTGATAGATCTAGGAGCTGGGTCAGTAGATCGACACAAAACACTTTGTTTTTTTTTTTTTGGTTGGTACTCACACACACTTGTTTCTTCTGAGACTTGAACCCCTGACCTCCCTTTGGGAAGTAAGAGGTTGATACCGCTAGGTTACTGGCCTGTTGGTAGTTTCCAAAACACTTGCATGCATGGTAAAGGGGATTTTGAGAATCAAATCAAATCTAGTACAATTAGAAACCCTAATGCATGTATGCATTAACCCTAATATTCGTGAATTCATTCAATTGTCAAATTAACTTTTTACCCTTGGTGCAGAAGATTAAACATTTACCCTTGTATGTAGCTCCAATTACACATTTACCCTTTTATGTAGCTTCAATTTCACCCAAGTCCTATTGACCTAGCAGAAGGAAAGAAACATTTTTCTGCATGAGCTAGGAAACATTTTCCCTACCATGATCATTTATTTTATTTCTGTTTCAAGGTTTTAACAATCTTAGAAAGTTTTATTTCTGCAGGAACTTATCAAAGATCAGGTTGCCAACATGTATCTGTGGCCTAAAACCCTAGACGTACAAATTATAGATCCAGCAAAGTATGCTCCTATATCCAGTCTTTCTTTTCTTTTCTTTTCTTTTTAGTGGGTTACTTTTTGTTTTAGTCATTTCATATTTAATATTTAACCAAGTTAATATGCTTTGAAATTGCAGAGCCGCAAAGAGATCTGTAGGAATTCTTCATGTGAAGGTTCTGAGGGCAATGAAGTTGAAAAAGAAAGATCTACTGGGTTCATCAGACCCTTACATAAAATTAAAGCTCACTGAGGATGTGCATCCGTCAAGGAAGACTACCGTGAAGCATAAGAATTTAAACCCTGAATGGAATGAGGAATTCAATATGGTTGTTAAAGATCCAGAGACCCAAGTTTTGGATCTTAAAATTTATGATTGGGAACGGGTATATACTTCAATTTAAGAGTTAAAAACTTGTCTCACTATCTCCTAATTCCATGTTGTTTGTCTCAAGCTGTTTATCCTTTTCCTTAGGTTGGCAAACATGACTTTATGGGCATGAATGCAGTTCCCTTGAAAGAACTTTCCCCTGATGAACCAAAAGCTTTGACTCTTGATCTTCTTAAGAATATGAATGCAAATGATGTTCAAAATGATAAGTCACGTGGGCAGCTTGTGGTGGAATTGAATTACAAACCTTTTAAGGAGGAGGAAATGGAAAATGATTTTGACGAATCAGGTACAGTGGAAAAGGCTCCGGAAGGGACGCCTGACAGTGGAGGCCTTCTTGTGGTTATAATTCATGAAGCGCAAGATGTTGAAGGGAAGCACCACACCAATCCGTATGTGCGGATCCTTTTGAGAGGGGAGGACAGAAAAACTAAGGTATATGGATAGCTAGACCGTCTGCTCTTATATGTTTATTTATGTCTTAATCCTTTATTGAACAATCTTGTAAGCTGAAGAAATTGATTAAGCAACTCTTTCTTATTGAGGCAACTTGTAAAACTTCTGTTAGCACTCTCTCTTGTTGTTGCATGTTAAGGTAGAGTAGCAAGCAAATAAAGTTATTCTTGAATTGCAATTGTTTTTTAATTCATACTTTTTTACAATTTTGGGTTGGTAAAAATATTAGATTTTGACTTCCACCACAATGGTGGACCACTTAGCGAAGATGGTTTTGTGTTGTTCTTGGAAGTTTGATTTTGTTGCACATGTGGCCTGCCAATGATTATTTCGTATTCCTTTGCTACAGCATATAAAGAAGAATAGAGATCCAAGATGGGAAGAGGAGTTCCAATTCATGCTGGATGAGCCTCCCACTAATGATAAGCTACATGTGGAAGTTTACAGTGCCTCATCGAGGATTGGCCTACTACATCCTAAGGTACAGTTTTACCTACTTTATTTTCATCTTTTATGCATAAAGCAGAGGAACAGATCTTTCTGTTTGACATAGTTTTTCATACAGGAGAAAATCAAACTTAAGTGCTTTTGCTTGAGAAGTCTAGCTTTCAGATGAAAGCGATGTTATGTATTAGTGAAGCGCTGTTTCTACAGCTCATTTTGCTTCGTGCAAAGATTAATGTTCTTATTCTGAACGAGCATCAGCATTTAAGAGAATGCAATTTCACTTGAAATAGTTTTCTGTGGGAATATAAATTTCTTTGCCTAATATTAGAGTATAAGATGAATGGTCTCTTACATGTTGCTTACTAATATTTGGAGCTACTCCTCACAGAAAATTGTTTCTTCAGTTTGGATGAATGCATAATTGTTTTGAACAAAGCACTATTATTATTGTTTCTTTCGGGGCTTTAGATGCAGTAACATTGCCAGTAGTCTTTTAGAACTATTTCCTGGAACTATTTTTCGTGGTAAAGTGCAGCCTCAATGAACACCCTAGTGTGTGTTGTTCCAGACTTTTTTGCTATCTAAACGTGAAGGATTAATTTCTAGATTCTCTGAATTCTTTCGTAGATGAGCTGAAGCTCAAAATGACACTTCAAATGCATCTTTTTGGCTGGCTGATCACTGTAGTGTTTGAAAGGTTGACATGGTGTTCCTGACAAGAAATTGTCTCCCTTTATATTAAATTTAATGGGTCCTATTAAGTAATTATTGTTGATACTCTCTTTGCATTAAATCATTAACTTGTGTATTTTCTGCTCCTGGAATCAGGAATCTTTGGGGTACATTGATATTAGTCTTGCTGATGTTGTTTCCAACAAGCGCATCAACGAGAGGTACCATCTAATAGACTCGAAGAATGGACGAATCCAAATCGAGCTGCAATGGAGAACTTCTGCTTAAGCCTTCTGTTCGGTCATTTTCCCGATACATTTTTCCGAGATTGAGATAGCTGCGCACGAGGAGAGATACATTCCACTGTTTCTTGGTCTTGATACCAAATTTTAATGTTTGTTGCCTGTGTGTACATCAGTACCAATAATACAAAAGTATATACTTCATACTTGCGGTTGACACCCCATTTTTCGGTTTCATTCCTCATTTTAGGTTTTGGTTGTGTCTTGCTTCTCTACTATTATTACAGGATGCAGTCAATAATATTGTAACATACGGGGTGCTTTGGTGATTCTTGATCTGGACATTTTCCCTTTTGTTCAAGTCATGTCATCAAAGTTGCAATTTTGTTCCCATTATGGATTTGCTGCAATAAATCCGTAACTGCACCCTGATTTCGATATAAGATGTCTTGACGAGAAATTATTCATTGCAATTGTTGCAACGATGACGTCGTGGTGCAACGGACGGTTATAAACACTTTACCAAAGTAAGAATCAAAAAGTTGATATATGTGCTTCTAGGTCTACTTTACTTTAGTAGAGTGTTTGTAGCGCACCACGTCATTGTTGCAACGATTGCAATGAATAATTTCTCGTATTTAACAAAATTCACATAGATAGATAAAATATAATTTAACAGAATCACCATTCACATTCCTGCGATTGTGTCTTTTTACATAAAAGTAAAAGAGAAAATCTTCCCTTACAAGTTCTTTGACAACGTCATGAAAAATTTGTAGTTTGAAAAATATTTTAAACAGAAGAATAGTAAAAGTATAATAGAAAAAGAGATAAATCTATAACCTTTTTATTATTATTATTATTATTATGATTATTATTTTATCATGGTCCTAACGAGACTCCTCTTCTTGCAAAGGCAGAGGTCCCTCCAAGAGCATTGTGGGAACTATTTGTCATGAAATAAAAAAATTTCTTTTACTTAGGGTAAATTAGATTGACATCTCCTTAAATTTGAATAAATTACACATAAATAGACTGTTCATGATTTATTACTTTGACCTCCCCTAAGATATAGCACATACAGGATCCTAAAAATTTTAGGGAGAGGAGGGATGGACTTTTCTTCATAAATTTTCAAAAATTAAAAGTGTGTATATATATATATATAAATAAAAAAAAATTAAAAAAAATTCAGTTGGTATGAATTGTAATTTTAGTTGGGCCATCTTCATAAATTATTAAAAATTGAAGTGTAAAATGCCAAAAAAAAAAAAATTCAGTGGGGACGAATTGTAATTTTAGTAGAGGCATCTTTATAAAATTAAAAAATTTAAGGCATAAAATAAAAATATAAAAAATCCAGCAACCGGATGCCTCACTGGCCCTATGCTGGGTCCGTGCTTAGGCACGTGTGCTCAATGACACCGATTTTTTTTTTTTTTAGCATACTTGTTCATCAAATTTTATAAAATGACAATTTTGTTATTCCCTTCCATAAAGTGTAATATATATATAAGGAAAACAACAAAAACACTCTAATTTACAAATCACCCCCTATAGTTAAAAAAATAACTAATTCCGGTTAAAGGATTATATAAAATTAGATAACTACTCATAGAAAAAGAATTTAAAAAAAAAAAAAATTTGGGGGAAGAGACACCATAGCAGTGGTGCTTGGTCCATGTTGTTTGTGCGTAGCTAAAGCTTGCCTAAACTGGAACAACACATGATTCTGATATTCAATAAGTTTTTATTTTATTTTATTTTATTTATTTATTAAATTTTTTTTTTTTGTGGTTGTGTGACAAAAATTTCCAATTTATCATAATTATTATTTGATACCAAAATGAAAAATTAGAATTGAAGAGAGAGAGAGAGAGTGAGAGAGAGAGTGGCAGGTTAAGGGCAACCACATTCTCCGCTACATGAACATAGAGGTCTATGTGACCCAAAGAAAGCTGTGTTATTTACCTGACACTACCGCTCTAAGGGTGAGGAGTGATTACAACTTTGCTCAGCCCTTTAAAGGTTCCTAGAAGGCTAAATTCCCGCTGTCCCTTCGGCCTAGGATTCATTGCAACCTGCAAAATTTACAACCTTCAAATTTTTGCAAATTTTATATATACTCACAGATTCATTGCAAGTCGCCGCGGACCATGGCGGCGACCAAACGGCAGCGACCAGTATGTATGATCCACCTTGCAACCCCAACAAACGCCACCACCAGAACCACCACCAACAACCGCAACGCCAATCCACTGTCTCTTCCCTCTCCCACCCCATCGCCTCCATGTTTTTTCTTTACCTATGGATAGTTACATAATTTTACATAATCTTTTAACTCATTTTTTAACCAAAAAGGGATGGTTTACATTAGTTTGTAAATGTAGTACTGATTTTTCACTTTTAAAATCATTTTTCGACCCTGGATGGGGAGATGTTAAAGTAATAAATGCTCAAATGATCTATTTGTACGTACTTTATCCAAACCTCAAGTGAGTCTAACATAATTTATTATTTTTTTTACCTTGACAAAAAACTCAATCCACCCTCTCCCTATGGGTACTTAACCCTCAACCTTGCATTTTTGGAATGTAAAACCATCTTGCATGCAACGATTTTTGGAGAGGGGCGAGGAATATAGTGAGCCTTGATGTGGGGCTCCCACACGACGCCCCACACAAATGTTATCCAAAGGCACGTCATAAGAAGCCATGCTTAATAAAGAATCCTCTCCATCTTCTTTTCTTTTTCATTTTTTTTTTTTACTATTTTTTTGACAGCCGATTGCAAGCTTTTTGGCCTTTTTTTTAAAAAAAAATAAATAAAAAATAAAAAATCTCCATTAGGAAAATATTTGATGTATTAGTATATTCCTTATCAAAACTATTGTGAGTTTGTTATTGCATTTGTTGAGTCAAACTGATTACTTCAGCACAAATAAGGCAAACATGATACGTAAAGTATGTCCGAGCATTGTTGAATCAAGATTTCAACAAAAGACAATGAGAGTATTGATAGATGATGAACCCCGGCAAACATGATACAATGAGAGTATTGATAGGTGATGAACCCCGGCGCGGGGGGAGGGGGGGTCAATACAATGTGACAAGGATCGGAATAGATTGAAGAAGCTTACACAGACACTTATAAGTACTCAGTGCATTTACAAGAAAAACCCTCTTAATAGGGAAAAACCTTGGTTCTTGGTCTCAGCCAATAAAATCTTTACTAGTTATACGCAAGTAGTTACATACTTAGCTGTCTCACTCTCTGCACACACCCTTGTACAAGATGAAATACTAGCTTTCACAGCCTCTACACACACACTAGCACCACTAAGTGCACTCTGCACTCCCCCTGTTCTAAGCAACTCTACTTGGACCCTGCAAGCTCTCACAGCTCACCAAATACATATAAAAAGATGTATTACCATAATACTCAAGCTATTACACAAGATAAGAATGAAAAATCAGCTCAAAGTATCAATACAAACACACTGTTTTCATTTTGCTACAACTAGGGTTTGAGGGGTAAAATAGGAAATTCGTGTCCCACAAACTCAGAGATGAATTTCGCAACCTTATATTTCAATACAAATATGCTCAAATGATAATCAAGATGAATATATCATGTATAAACAATTACAACACTGATATTAGCTCAAGAATTAGGGTTTCACAAGGCCAAAATCTGTGTTGGTCTTATTAGTGTGCAAACCTCAACTTCAATAGCCTTGATTTAACTATGGAATCTTTCTCAGATGATAACAATGAAACTTATAGCAAGATATAGTGATAATAAGTTTAGATCAACAAGTTAAACCAATAAAAAGGCTAAAACACAGGTCTGAGACATCAAAACCAAATACAGCTATAAGATGGTCTCAAGCATACTTTCTACAGATGTAAAATAGTAAGTTACACTTACCACAACCTTACCTTAGCACCACAATAAGCTCATACTAAACTTAGACCTCCAAACCAGCTTTTGCACCAGTAAAATCACAGCAACAGGCATCCATTTGATATTCTACTCTTGTGTTTACTCTAAATGTATTTCTGAGCTCAAATCAAGCTTTAATCATTATAAACAATCTCAGAAATCTGTGTTCATATTCAACTCTTTGTTCTCAAACAATGTAGCTTGCCTTAGGATTTGTCAAGAAAGCTTAAACCCTAAAAAATGTTATAACAACATATTTATAGTAGCCATTGAATACAAATCATATCTCAAAGAGAAAATATATCTGTCACCATTATCTAATCATTGACCACAGAATAATATGTAATTTCTTTTGTGAATGGACCATAATACCCTTGTCACCTTTACAGAAATTATCTTTTAGCAAGCAAGCTAATTGACAACTTGTGTATGTATATGTATATGAATATCAAGCTGAATCACCAAGCAATGAATAACAAATTGCTTATTCTCACACTAGGACCAAAGGACACGTGTCACAAGAATGCTTAGCAATTTGCTTTGACCAAAATGCAATTATAGTGACACTTGTCGATATACATTGTCTTCTTTGGCTGTGATTGTGAACACTTGATCAAACTGAGAATAAGAGAAATTTAATACAATGTAATATCATATACAAGTGTATTATTATGATATAATACATGTGTGAAAACACTTAATTGCCCCTAAAATGCTCTATAGCCAAATATTAAGATCTATGTTAGTGCTTGTAACTCTAATTGGCGTGCAGAGTGAGTCTTCAACACAATGTACCTTTCTTAGACCATTTGAGTAGTCTTCATAACAATGTGTAATGACCAAACTGCCCCTGAAGATCAATAATATGCACTGTGCATGCCAGAATCACTTAGAATTCAATGTAGTGAACCTATGACAGACTTTTTGACATTTAAAAGGCAAACCCTAATTCAAAAGTGGGACCAACAACCTCCCCCTTTTGCCTTTGAATGTCAAAAACAAAATTATGATTGAATTTCAAAAAGACACTTAAATAATCAACAATGTAGCATTAGAACAGTAATGAAAGCATACCAAAGGATAGACATATCCTTGATTAAGATCCATTTCTCCCCCTTTTTGACATTGAAAATCAAAAGTTGAAAGGATCAAAAATGTTAAGGACTAAAAAGGATTAGAAACAATACAGAGAAGATCTTTGAGGTTTGAAAACATTTGTGGTAGCAATGGCTTTGTCATGATATCTACAAGTTGATCTTCTAGTGGAAGATAGGTGATGTCAATGAGCCCTTTTTGAACCTTATCCCTACAAAAGTGGTATTTGATATCAATGTACTTACTTCTCTAGAGCAATATAGGATTCTTGTTAATGGATATAGCACTTTGATTATCACAGTAGAGCTTTGGAGGACTTGAGAATGGAATGCCAAGGTCTGAAAAAGTTGTCTTCATCCATAGCAATTGTGAACCAACTATGTATTTAGCCTCCGCAGTGGAAAAACAGACACTGTGTCTTGCTTTTTGCTACGCTAAGAGACCATATTTGAGCCAAGAAGATAACAATAGCCTGAAATAATCTTCCTATCAGGTCGGTTCGTCGCCCTACCACATAAGTTTAAGAGTGTGTGGAATTAAGGTGAGGGCCAAGTTTTACATTTATAGAAGCCACTACTACCTTTACTAAAAATATAGTTAGGGCAAGTAGGGATCGTCCCAAG
>JAOTQH010000005.1:5748673-5761782 GCA_025631255.1 Cornus kousa | reverse complement strand
GAACAATTTCATAGAAAAGTACCTCGTCGAGGTACTTTTCTATGAAATTGTTCATTTATGAATTATCATTTGTGTATGTTGTAGGTGGTACACTTCGATGGTTGGAAGGAAATCAAATCTGAAGCTTCTGGTGTCTAAGCTTTGGAAGGTCGGAGTGACAGTAGTAAAGACAACTGAATTTGTCCAAGGCCAAACATGTCGATGGGGACTTGCTTGGTCTTTTGTGCCTCCCGCCAGGAGGATAATATCATCTCATGTGGCTGAGAAGAATGTCCTGTCTTTCATGCTTGAGGTTTGGATATCTTTTTCTTAGTTTGCATTGATCATCAAAATATATCATTTTTGTTATAATTTCTCTGGCTTTTCAGGGTCTTCATCGTCAATACAGTCCCATGCTGGTGTTGCAATCAGTGGAGTCTTTTTTCTGTACTAGCGGTGCCTCCTGTAAACTAAATGCCTCCTTATTTACAGTTGATGTAATCTATATCACATTTGATATAAAGTTTTGATCTTTTGTGAATGCAATATTACTATTTGCTTACGTGTAGCACAATCTCATGTAAATAGGTTACTGCATCAAATAATCAGTGTGATGCTATCCTGAAGAACTTGGTACAAAATACCGATGAAGCTGCAAGTTGTCAATCTGAATCAAAAACATCCGGTGGTTCAAATTGTCCACAAGCTCCAACTAATGACCTTTGCTTCCGCATTTCGGTAATTTTTCCTCAATGATTGGCTTGCTTGTATGTAATGTCTTGTGTTGTTAGAAATTATATCTGAGCGTTCTTTTGCTTAAATGTATGTCTGTTCTTTTTTATAATTGTGTACTTGTTTCTTCTTCTTTATAGGTCTTTCAGCAAATACCTGGTACACTTTTGGTTAGAGGATCATTGTGTCTCAAAGAAAGGGCAGTTGCAGGTTCTCATCCACTTATCCTTTGTTTCCTATATTGAGATATATATATATATATATATATATATTTTGCTGTCTGTGGCATAATAGTTATAAAGCTGTTATAGCAGTGTTCAGTGACCTGCTATTGTTGTTGACTCTAATGCTCTGTTTGGTTGGGGGATGGAAAAATGGATGGGGAAGGAAGAGGGTGAGGGATGGATGAGGCATCCCTAGGGAAGGGAATATGTCTTCCTCACTTTTTGTTTTGTACCTTATATTTGGTTGATGGGGGAAATTTTGAGGAAACATAAGATACTAAGTATACTAAGTTTTGTATTTTATTATTATTATTTTTTTTGTCTTGGTTTTTCCAGGAAAAATGGAAAACCTCACTGAACTTGGCCAAATAGTTGTGTTGGGTTCAGTTGGATGCATGTCCTTTCTTTCTGGTTCCAAATATTGGAAATTTTGCTATTCAAACCTTCACATCTTAAGTTCTTAACCGGTATGTCCAACCCAGCCCCAAACAACCACCCCTTTTCTGTCCATCATTTCATTTTTATTTATTTTTATTTTTAAAATTTGGGAATGCATGGGTGGCATTTTTTTGTGTGCTATAGAAAAATGTTTCTTCAATTATGCAATTTCTCATTGGTTATTAGAAGTGCTATTTTTCGGGGCCAAACCATCCGATATTTCAGTAACACTTCTGAAATCCATCCTCTCTGCTCTAATTCTATGGGTAAATACCGTAAATTCCCTTTGCAATTTCCCTTTATATGTGATTCAGTCAAGATGATAAATTTGTGTGTGTTTGGGAATTGTGGCCTCCTGTCATTCTACAAGTTTATTAAATATGTACTCTTTTTGTTAATTTGGTTTTCTTTTTCTTTTTTGTTAAGTCCTAGAGCTTGGCTTATGTTTTGACATCACTTTCTTATATATAAATTAAATAGAGATCAAGCCCATTTGCCTATTAAATGAAAATATGGGTTTGCTAGTAAATGGATAAAAGAACTTGAAAGAGATCCATTTGCCTATGTATATGGACTGATCTCTAATTATTTTAAAAACGAATTCATTAGGGCCTGTTTGGTAACACTGCTGTTTTATTTATTTTTTTTGCTGTGCTGTCATTTCTGTGAAAAACAGCATCTGTGCTGTCATTTCTGTCTAAAGCAGAACACTTGGGCATTTGCCGACGAAGCACCACCATCGCCACCAGAAGAATTGGGAGCTTTTTTAATCTCTCTCTCTCTCTCTCTCTCTCTCTATATATATATATATATATTACTGTAGTTTTTGTCTCTTCATGTGTGCGGCCTCCATCGTTTAAGACAGGCCCATTAAAATTTTTAAGTGGACACTGTAGCGGTGTCACTGTAGCCACTACAGTGCCCACAACAGTCAACACAAAGCCACAACATCATTTAAATGCTTTCAAAATTGTAAAGAAAGTGGCAGCTTTTGGTAAGCAGTGTTTCAATTTTTTTTTTAAGAATGCCTAAAGCAAATCATTGTTACCAAACAAGTTTTTGCTTCCGTTTTTCATTTTTGAAAATGGCATCATTACCAAACAGGGCCTTAATCTCTGGTTTTTATTTGATCATTAATTTTTTGATTTGGAAAACTTCCATTTTCAGAAGTAGCTTTTCATCCTCAATTTTTTTGTTGGTTTACTATGAGAGCTTGATCTAAATTACTCCTATTAACAATTGTTTGTTATTTTGATCAATACTTTGTAGGGGTGCAACTTGGACGGGCAAACCCAAACCTAACTCAAAGCTCAATCCGATTTTTCGTGGGCTTAGACATCCATTTTTGTGATTGGATTGGGATTGGGCTTGGGCTTGGCCTTGGCCTGATGCTCAGGTTGAGGTGTCAATAACCTAGACCCAATTTTTAAACTTTTTATGTATTTATAAATTTAAATATATTAAACATATTTATAATTGTAATCAACTTCATTTTTTTATTTTTTATTTTTTATTATTATTTTTTTCTCAGTTTCTTTTCCCTTTAAATCTTGATTTATTGTACATTAATGCTTTGGAGAATTAATTTCTTGATAATTTGTTTTTAACTTTGTTTATATTTTACATTCAGTTTTTATAATTTTTTAAGCATACTAGTGACCCAACTTAAGGCTAACTCAAGTGCCACTCGAGTTCTAAGGTTTGAACGTGTGTTGGATCGAGTTAGGAAGCTTGGGTTGAAGTTGAGCATATTCCCTGGGCAAACATAATAGTCTATTCTCATTGCAGTAGCTCTTGGCAGTATCATTCGCATACGAGTATAGCAGAATCAGATGATGTCTGAAAAGACAATCACTTATCAAAAAAAAATTAAAAAAATGTCTGAAAAGACAATCAGAAAACATGAAATGGAATTACAGACGACTCTCTTTATTTTGGCATGAATTAGAGATTGGTCACAGAGCATGGGCAGGGCAAGTTGTCTTTTTGCTAGTGAACATCCTTCGGTTAAAAGAAGTCTAACGAACCATTTATGTTAAAATTTGACTGATCTCTAGTTAATATTTAGTAAGGCACAGACATTAAAAAGCATGTGAAATTGTGGTTCTGAAGTGAAAAACTCTTTATGTTTACTCTTTATCAGATGATTGTCGAGATTAATTACAGTACCTAGACACCATTCTGAAGTTCTTGCATAATCTTGAATTTCTTTTGATATTTTTGTATAATTACAATAAATTTTCTTTGCAGGGGCATTTTCACCGATTTTCCAACAATTGGAGGAATTTTTGAAAAATAAATTCTGTGAGAGAAAGCATTGATAGGTTGTTCCTCCTCAAACCCAGCAAGATAAATATTCACTAACACCTGGTTATAAACCAGGCACAGGAACAGCAGCGGAAGATGTTAGATTGCAACTTGTGGTATTAGAGCAAAAACTGTATATCATGCATCATTTGGCAGGAGGCTCGAGCAATGGCTTTGCCCTTCTTATAGAAAACTCTTATTAAAATACTTTTTGGTTGTCTACATGATTTCTTCCTTTTCCGGCCTGATCTTAAGTTTGATCGGTTTCTCTCGGCAAGTGTGCAGTTGTTGAATGCTTCTAAAGTAAGGGACATGCTTGTAAAGGTTATGGCAAGAGAGATGCAATACTCAAAACTTCCTGGTCATTTATTGCTGGTGTATGGGCTGAGGAAGAAAGTTACTCAAATATAACTTCTGAATTTCTCGATTTGTTGGGATGAAGGGAATTTGTTACGCGCACCTGGTAATTGTTTTCTACAAGCAACTATGCTGGTTCTGTTGTATGAACATATGCAATTTTTGGTTAATACACCATGATTTTATATTTTATCTGCTTCAAACTGCATTGGTTTTAGAAAGTCTTCCAGTTTTCAGATGTAACTTCTAGGGAACTAGAGTAGGTGATTGTGAATTTTTCTATTGTTCTTTTCGGGGTGTACAATTTTATTGATCTCCTCTTGTTCATAGACGGAACTTTATAGTGAAAGCAGGATTTGATCCTCCTAGCCTATGATTTCACCACCAGCAACGCAAGTTAGCTCGTTTAGCAGCGTTTATGCGTTTGAACTTGTGCATAAAAATTCTATCTTCATGACAGGTTTTGAGATGACAATGTTATAGATTGAGATAATACAGGAAACAGTATAGGTAACTGGCCTTTCTGGAAAATTATGGAAAAGACTGTCCCACCAAATTTTCATTTGGGAGATATATTGGGACTAATAGAAAGAGAATGGAAAAGGCCAATAGGGATAGAGAGTAAAGCAGGTAGAAAAGGCCAAAAAGGTGAAGAGAGAGTGAAGCAGTTTAATAATTTGTTTGTGTAGACATTTTTGCTTAAAAAAAAAAAAATATATATATATATATATATATACACACACATACAAGAGAACACTGTTTTCTGAAAAAAAATTCCAGTTCTCCCCATTTTTCATATTATTTATAGATGAAGAAACAGCGATGGCATAATCTCCCGAACTTTAGAGCATCTTTTCTCAATTTAAAGATATTAGGGTGTTTTTCAAGTTTCCATTCATCACATGCTCTTGCTCTTTCTGAGTTTGAAAGGCATGGAGACACAAATTGGAAATGCAAAATGACAAATATAACTCCATTACATACCCACAAACATTATTCACACTCCACAGCATGATAAATATACAATGACAACTCTCTATACATCACTACATTACATTATAATTGAAGCACAACAATAGCATACAACACAAATCAACAAATCACATGTAGTACTTTAAGAACTCTCAACAATGACAAAGAATATGATACAGATCGAACTCTCAACAATGACAAAGAATATGATACAGATCGAGATTGGGATATCTATAATAGGAGAATATGAAGCAGACATATATATATAATAGATTAGGTCTTTCCTTCAATCCTTCCTTGTGTAAGACCAACACAGGCATCAACAAAGTCCCCATCTATAAAATCCGTCGAGAATATCTGCAACCGATCAGCACAACCACGAGAGCAGCATTGAGTTATGAAAGTCCTAGCATATCCATGGATCCGCCCGGTGACGGGTCTAACACATAAAACTGGATTATCAGCTTGAGGGGTAACTGTGTTCTCAACCCTGTAAAAGAATTTCCTGGAGGTAACCGGTGGCTGCTCGCTCAGATGCTTCATATTGCTCTCAAACTTGGTGGAGGGCAAGTCCGTGTCGATCCAATTATCCTTCAGATACCCAGCACTCCACAAGGAGCCTCCTTTCTTGGGCTGAGGAGTCTTCCTTGGCTTCCATACACAAATGACTCTCCTTGGCAACAATTCTGCAATTGTCTTCTCAAAGACATGATCGTCCTGGTGGATCAGAAACTCGCCAAGCTGTTCCTCCAGGTACTTGTCAAAATCAGGAGGATCCTCGTGCCCGAACTCGGTACGGATTTCGAGAATTATGATCTCTGATTGGGTCTCAGACAAGAACTTCTTGATGTCTTTGATGACAACATCAATGCTATATGTAAGCAGAATTCCATGGCAGACCCGGCGGTTCTCCTGAACTCGGACATCAAGAACGCGGGCGCCTATTACCAGCTGATCGTAAATAGACAAAGATTGGCATTGTGCAAAAGGCCGAGTAATGCATGGAATTCCAATCTTGTTGGTTGCAGAATCATGGGTCCCAGGCCATACAATCTTGTTTATGTGAATCTTCTCAGGGTTGAGATCAGACATCCAGTTTTTCCTATCAGGAGGATGGTAGTCACAACAAGGGAACTCATGACCACAGCTCTCGCGAAGATCACAGAGAGTTTTCTTCTCGGTTGAGATTGCTTTTCTCCGCGTTACCTGTTTGGAGACCTGGGCACCCATTATCAGACTCAGAGAACCAGAAGAAGAAGAACCTCTTCCTCTTTGCTCTGTCTTCTTTTTACTCTTCTCCTCCTAACTGAGCTGTGCAAGACAGAGATTAGGTTACTGGGTCTTGATATATGCATTATTATATTAGTTTTACTCTCGGATTAGAATGCAATTATTGATAAAAAGATAATTTCTATCCCTCTTTATTTTTCTTCAGAATTTTTTGTTTGGGATTAGAACTTCTTATCTGTCTTTTTGAATGTGGGCCGGCTTGATTGAATTATTGGTGGAGAGATATAATCGATATTGCCATCGGTTGGTCCACTTGGTTGGCTGTTTAAAGTTAAATGCATTTGTCGGTTTTGGTAACACATCTTCTCCTTCTGTCTTTGGTGATGAGAAAATCCAAAGTCACCACCAGCCTATAAATGATTTTAGATATGTAAGGACCCCAATCAGCTGCCACATGGCAGCATAGACATGATGCTACCCTACCTGTTACCAACACTTGAAAAAAAAAAAAAAAAGGTGTGGCCAACACCCATTATGTCATTTTCATGGTGGTTCAACCACTCATGTCAAAGCTCAAATCATGCTCGCAATTGAAGGATATTCCATCCACTACAGCTTTGAAAAACGTGGTTGTTTAATAGCATGGGTCAAGACCTACCGGATCAAATAGACTAATTGTATCAAACGATGAGCTAAGTTGATTAAACCATAGCAATCACTAAACATCCAGAAAGTATTTCTGTTGGAGAGTTGTGACAGGTGGGGCTCGAGCCCCACCGCAATACATCCAAGGGCATTAGATCACACGAACCACCATTTGGTTGCAATCCCTTCCATTCAAAAAATATTATTCTTTTCTAAATTGACAGCTGCCCACGTACAACTCTTAATCCGCCAGACAAAGTGTGTGTTATGTGACATTCAGATTTTTCAACGAATGAGAATGAAAAGTTGCAGTCACTAAAGCCATGATTACAGTGCCATTTTTCTTTTTTCAATTGCAAGAAACTTACCAATGATGCTTCAGTGTACAACATTTCCGCAGTTGTAGAGGACTTTTCAATTTACGATGACAGCTTCCATACTAATATTTTCTACCCAACCTGGTAAATAATCAAATCGTTAGATGATAAAACTATTTTTAATAATATGGTTTCAAAAGGTCCATCATGATAATAAATCCTCATTCGGCACTATCTTATGCTAGAAGATTTTGGGACAGCTGTGTAATGAAGGTGGAATGGAGCCTACCATGTGATCGACTATTGTAGAATAAGGTTCAATGATTCTTATTAAAGATGAAGGCTTACCATTCCATCTGCAAAACAGTGTGTAGAACTAAAGAATAGTAAGCTGAAACAAACCGGCTAAAACCCAAAATTGAACTGCTGGTTGGATATATGAACTATTAATATGAAGTATATGAAACACACTATTAGAAACCATAAATTTCCAGCAGAAGCTGATGTGTGGGCGGTGCTTGAGGGAGAGAGGCACCCCACAATATTGTTGAAATTGTAATTTAATGAAAAATTAAGTTCCTTGTCGCCTACACATGAAATTTGAATAATAAAAAACTGACAAGACATGAAAGACCCAGGTATTCAAAACTCAAAAGCACTGAAACAATGAGAATACCAATCCTCTGAGAAGCCAAGACAGATTATTGGCCACCATTTGAAGCTCCTTTTACTAAAAGCAACAATGAATTGGTAGCTATTGAAACTAGGAAACAAAAAAAAATGGTAGCTATTGAAGGATTTAAATATTAAAGTGACACCCTCTCTAAAAGCTTAAGCTTTTAG
Organism: Cornus kousa; assembly: GCA_025631255.1. NCBI lineage: Eukaryota > Viridiplantae > Streptophyta > Magnoliopsida > Cornales > Cornaceae > Cornus > Cornus kousa. The sequence goes on along the minus strand of JAOTQH010000005.1, from coordinate 5,753,738 downwards.
GGTAGATAGTAATTAATATGGTATCAAAAATAGTTTATCATAACCTACTTTATACTCTACTCGTCTCGGAATCTCAACAACTTTGTATTTAGTTTCAAGTTGGACACTTGAGTTAAAATCTCCGTGTATCAACTTGAGGGAGGGTGTTAGAGAATATCATTATAGGAGTTATTAAAACTCTTAATTTACTCCTTAAATATATTGATATGAGTGAATCATGGGAATAATTTTAGGAATCTTTCCTATATCATATTTATCACATGTTTGTATTATTTCGCCTATAAATAGAGGTAATCATTATATTCAAAAATTAAGAGAGAGAATATAATGAAAGTAATATAGCCCATTGGGCTTTGTGTACCATGGATATAGGCCTGTAGTGACCGAACCACTTGTATCCTTGTGTTCTTCATGTTCTATTTCTCTTTTCAATTTTAACCAGGTATAAGAGAGAACAAGATCATGTATTCAAACCTTACCGTTACCTGATAATTAAAAATTGAAACACGTATTGGACCAAAAGAGGGCCACACGTGAGGGGGCATGATGAAGGATTTAAATATTAAAGTTACACCCTCTCTTAAAGCTTAAGCTTTTAGAGTAGATAGTAGCTAAAAGTAGCGCTTGTACTCAAAATTTTTAAACATTGTAATTTGTTGAATATCTCTTATCCTTTGTCTTATGCTTCTTTAGCTCATTTCTTTGCATAGATATGCCTAAAAAATTTCACAAATTATTATATATCCTCCTGAATCCATTCAATACAATTTTTTCTTTTATTTATTTATTTATTGCTTTGATTAGGAAACAAAAAGAAACTCATAAAAGGAGAAAAAACACCACCAAGTAAGAGAAAGCTAAGCATACTACATCCACCTAGATGAATTACAATAATGCAAATGCCTAGAAATAGCAGATGCAACAACTCAAACTCCATCAAACTTCACAAAGTTGTAAAATAAATTAAACTCTTGAATAATATGTCCAAACTTAATTGATAAGAACAAGTATCCGCATTCTGCATATGGAAGTCGGTTGTACACCTATCATCAAAGAAGTGTTCAATGGGTCTTGATGTTTTTTTGTTTTTGTTTATTTCCCCAATAAGTGTTATGGTCTTTTCATGTTGGCTCAACCACCTCAGTGTCAAAGCTCAGAGCATGCCCACAATTGGAAGGATATTCCATCAATCACAGCCTTGCAACTTTTATAAGCCAATAACAGATATGGGGATAGTCTAATGGTTTGGTAGCATGGGTCAAGGAATACCAGATCAAATCAATTATTGAAGGAATAGACAAGGTAAATTGATTATAACACAACTTAAAGTAATTATTTTCCAACTGTAAGAACCTTCCCAGTGATGCCTTAGTTTAAAACATTTCCCTAGTTGTAGAGGACTTCGCAATTGATGAAGACAATATCCATCATCCGCAAGTACTACCCTTCCTGGAAAGTAATTGAGTAGTCAGACGATTAGAACTAAATTTTTATCAGATGCTTTCAAACAGATGAAGGCATTAACAATTAGCCAAGTGCGTGGAAGGGACCACGAACCAGAAGGTAAATACCCAAGCTGTAGCCCAGGTAAGTACAGTGGAAGGCCACATGAACAGCAAAAGGCCCCAGCAAAGATAATGAGAAATTCTCATTAAATGACCATTTATGCTAGAAAATATTGAGCACCCTTTTACCATGTTGTTGATGACCTGTTGAATTAAGTTCAGCAATTCTCAAAGATGCTACTTTAGCTGCTCCATCTGAAAAAGACTATAGAACTAGAGAATAGTAAGGTTAAACAGAAACATTGTTACAGGTGTCAATTCATATTTTTGCCCAGGTTTTACAAAAGAATAAATAGATATGAACAATGAAATTGAGGCACATGACACATGACACATGATATTAGCTGTAAATTTTCCAGCATAAAAACTACGAGCGATGGAGAGAAAGAGAGAGAGATTCCATCTTTTTGTTCAAATTGTAATTCACTGGATAAATGAGCTCTCTATTTCTTCTCATGAAAACTGAACATTGAAATACAGACATTGAATCTGCTACACATGACAGCTGAAAAACTGGCATATAATCTGCTACACATGACTGCTGCAAGTATTTGAAACCACTGAGAAAAATAAGAATACCAAGCCTCTGAGAAACCATGACAGATCCTTCATGTTGGCAGTGCTTGTACTATAAATTTTAAACAATATAATTTGTTCAATATTCTTTTCATTCGACTTGTTTTTCTTAGCTCTCTTTTTTTTTTTTTTTTTTTTTTCTTCCTAGTTAGGACTCACACACACTACTGAGGTTTGAACCCCTGACCTCCCTTTGGGAAGTAGGAGCCTTGTACCGCTAAACCACAGGCCTGTTGGTTCTTAGCTCATTTCATTGTATGGATATCCCTACAAGTTTCACAAATGATCATATTGGCTTCAAAATCCAATGAATGAATATTAAAAAATTTACTACTGTTGTAGGAAACATAAGGTATAACCAATCTTATGTAAAGTGCAAAAGCAGCACTAACTTATAGGGAGGCCCAGTTTACTACATTTTACCTAGATGAATTATGATAATACAAACACCTAAAAGAACCAGATGCAACTGTTCACACTCAACAAAATATCAGCAATTTGTAAAATAAAAATAAAGCACTTTAATAAGGTTTTCAGACTTCATTAATTAGAAAAATTAACAGAACAAGTAAGTCAACTGCATATATATTATCAAGTAATTGTGCATTGTGCTAGGGAGATGACAATTTCTTCCTCTAGGAGTTTTGTGTTTGATATTATTATTGTTCTTTAACAGCTTGCGGATTATTTGCAAATCCATTTCAAAGAGAGAACTATTCCTATATCTACAAACAGATGCATTTCATAAGATGATATTCAAATGAAATCGATTTGATGAAAAAGTGAAATAGATAACCTCTTTTCCAATTTTATTGAAAAAAAGAAAAGAAAAAGAAACGGAACTATGACACAAAGGGAACAAAACATTCTCAGGGGCCACCTTCCTAGATATTTCGCCCGCTCGACTGGAGGGTGGGGGGGTGTGACTCAAGTATATCGTTGTGAAGATTCAATTCTATTCTATAGAATCAACACACAACGATCTTTAGTGTCAAAAGGCCTGCCCCTCTTTGACAACTAAAGGAACATGTTACAAGTTATGGAAAAGAATAGAGGCATGACTATTTCAGGTCCTCTTTAACACCCACCATGCAAAGATAAAATGGCAAAGTCTTACCCACCAGCATCAAGTAATGAGGAATCATCTTCCATCTGGCCAGCTAACTGTTCCAAAACTGAGTAAATTTCTTCTTTTAAAGGGTGCAACCTATCTGATGCAGTAAAAGCATGCAACTTATTTTCAATTTCTACCCAACTAATTGCTCGTTCTTTTCTCACATTTCTCTCGTTCATAAGTTGTCTCACCTTCTCTACAGACTCCCACCTCCCAAGCACGGCATATATACTTGAAAGTAATACATAGGCTGCCGAGGATTGAGGCTCCAATTCAATAAGGTGTTCAGCTGCTTTTCTTCCCAACTCCATTTTCCCGTGAATCCTACAAACACCAAGCAAGGCATTCCAAACCTGACCATTGGGTTTACAAGGCATCTTCTCGAGCTGGTTCATCACTTCATCGAAACGTCCAGCTCGACCCAAAAGATCAGTCAAGCATGCATAATGTTCTTGGTCAGGAAGAATGCCATGATCAGAAGTCATGGACTCAAAAGAATGAATCCCCTCCTGTACAAGGCCTGAATGACTACATGCACTGAGAATGACAACAAAGGTGATCCTATCTGGCTTCACACCTAATCTCACCATGTCTTCAAACAACCGTACTGCCTCTTCACCACAACCATGCTGTGCTAAGGCAGACAACATTGTGTTCCACAACACGTAATCTTGCTTATTACCCATTATTTCAAAAACCTGCCGCCCAACTCCCAGACATCCGCACTTTGAGTACATGTCAATAAGAGAGCTAACAACTATTGTATTTGGTTTGAAACCAGTTCGAATGAGACAGGCATGAATTTGCTTGCCATGTTTGAGTGATGCCATACTAGCACAAGCACAAAGGCAGCTACTAAACGTGAATTGATCTGGTCTTATGCGACAAAACATCATCTCCATGAACAATTCAAGTGCCTTGTGTCCCATGCCATTTCGAGCATACCCCGCAATCAAAGCAGTCCACGAGACGGAATTCTTCTCTGGCATCACATCAAACAATTCACTAGCAGATTTCATATCCCCCCACTTGGCATACCCTGAAACCAAGGTGGTCCAAGCAAGGACATCCCTTGTGGGCATCTCATTGAACAATCTCCTTGCATCACCCATCTCCCCGCATTTAGCATAAGCATCAATGACAGAACTTGAAAGAACCACATTCAACAAAAACCCGGCAACCAAAACCTGACAATGCACCTGCCTGTTAAGTCCCAATTCCCTCAATTTCACACAAACTGTCAAAATCCCAGCAAAACTGAACTCGTTAAACATAATTGAAGATTTCCGCAGGTCAGTAAAAAATCTCAAAGCCTCGTCACAGTGCCCACTCCGCGCATATGCAATTATCATGGTATTCCATGACACAACGTCCTTTTCAAGCATTTCATCAAACAACCTCCTAGCTGGTTTTAGCATTCCTAACTTAGCATACCCAGAAAGCATATTGTTCCAAGAATACAAATTTCTTACAGACATTTTATCGAACACTCTACGTGCTTCTACGTGATCACCACATTTGCCATACATATTTATCAAGTAGTTCGACAACAAGGTGTTGGGGTGTTTGCGACCCGTGAGCTTCAAATGGAGGTGAACCCATTTGCCTTCTTTAAGCGACTTAGAGTCTGCACACTGTTGCAATAGGAATGCGAGAGTGTGAGAGTCTAAGCGTATGCCTTTGCGTGCTAACAAGTCAAGAGATTCTATGGCTTGAGCAAGATGGCCTTGGGAGCAGAGGTTGAAGAATGATTGAACAACACAGGGACGATTGGAGTTGTTACTGGGTTTGGTCCGGAATGGTCTCGTGA
>JAOTQH010000005.1:5689165-5713541 GCA_025631255.1 Cornus kousa | reverse complement strand
GCAACAAGCCTTTTAAACCCCTAGGTTACCCCTAGTGGACGAGTGAAGTCTCGTGAGGATTTCCAGAAATGATACCCTCAAACATTAAGCTCATTCTTTCTAAAGAGGTACCAATATTGCAAACAAGCATTGGGAGAAAAATACCTCAAGTATACAATTTTTCAAACATTTCTAAGCAATCTCCCAAAATCTCCTCCAATGCTCCCTTTAATCTCCCCATTTTCTGAAATTGGAAAAACGTAGTAATTGGTATTAGTTGAGATGGTATGGTCTCTATTCCTTATAGGGGAGATTGAGCGTTCGAGCCCTGCTAGGAATAATATTGCGAGTGTATGTGCGTTTGCTTGAACTTTTGGATTTAAAAAAGAAAAGAAAAGCAAATCGACCGCAATGATTCTCTTCCTTCAGTCAAATTTTAAATTCTTTAGGTTTAATAACAATTTATGATGAAAAAAAAAGTTTAATTATCTTGGGATGTCATACTGAAAGACAGGGTTAGGACAATCTAGTACATGAAGGATAGGGAGGGCAAAATGTGAGACCTAATTTTGACGAGGATCATATCCTCTTTAATTTTATATCAAGAAAGGAAAAGGATAAAAGGAAAAAAAGAAAAAAGAAAAAAAGATTATTGAAAACTATCATGCAGTAAGTGCCTACAATGTAATTTGTAAGATTTCTCCCTTAAGCTGGAGCTAAATCCAACTTGCACCGCTTTTGATTCATATTAGAAATTTCTTCTTTACTCACTGCCTAAGTTTGAATTATATCAAGCTGATTCTCTGCTTTAGCATAGAACTTAGTTGCCGTTTTCGTTAGTAGCATGCCTCTTATATAATATCTTTATGCTTCATCTTGCTTTGTCCTCACATGAAACACTAGATAATCAGCAATGCACATGACAGGTTCTTTTTGTTTGGAATTTCTCATCCTTTTTATCTGGTTCCATATTTATTTCAAAACTTTGCTAGCATTTATGCAAGGTTGCATTTCTTATAGAAAAATAATGCAGGTTTATATTATACTATTATATTTGTAACTTGAATTTCATGCCTTTTCTTTTACAAATTTTCTTCCTGTTCATGGTATTGATTTTGCAAACGTCATTTCTACACCCCCACCCTATTGCTGGATACATTACTGTAGGCATTGATAAGGTTTTGTTCCTTATATCTTTTGGTTGGGGTTTGTTTGTTTATTTGACCTTTTTGTTCTTACTCTTATGTTTTTATACAGAATGGCACAAAAGATTCTATCAGTAAGCTTGTCTTGGACTTGAACAATGCAAAGTTGGAGGCTGATGTTGGTGAGTTATTGTTGCACATTCAATATATTAAATATTTATCTGGATGAAGTGAATATTGTAACATCTGTGAGTGACTTAAATGTACTTATCCATTATTTATAGCTTTCTATGAATTTTCAGTCATCAGACAAACATGTGATAGGGGCTAAAGCTTGTCAGACTTCTTCTTATTGAAGTACAAATCAATTGTCGATTTTATGAAGACCAATTATTGATTTTAGATTAGAAATGGGTAGAATACAAAGGTGTTCCTGGATCCTTGGTGTGATGAAAAATTTTTGAGTGAGATTTTTAGTCGTAGGACGCTGGGATATTTAAGCAGAGATAAGAATTTTTGTATGAATGCTTTCATCACTGATGGATAGTGGGATGAAGGAAAATTAGGCAACACAATGCAAGATTTGATGTAGTCATTCAAGAATCTAATGATTGTTCCAGGTGAGGATAAATTGCAATGGTTTACTACTCCGTTTGGGTTTAAAGTAGCTTGGGAAGCTGCTAGAGTTGAGAACCAATAGGTGGCTTGGGCTACATTGTGCTGGAATGGTGGACGATTGAGATGGTCAGTCCATGCTATTTTGATTATGCATCGTCCAGTCATAACTCAAGATTTTTTGCAAAAGAGAGGGTTTGCATTAGCCTCTAGATGCTATCTATGCTATAATGATGCTGAAACTGTGGATCATATGGTATGTGGGTGTGATTACACATGGAAGGTTTGGAGTTTTCTTTCAGATGTGTGCTCATGGAATCTTCACAGGGTTTTTGTGTTGGATGATTTGTTGGTTTAATTTGATAATCCGGTTCAGAGAAAGGAGGTCAAGAAAATGGTTAAGGTTTGTTTTACAGCTACACTCTATTTCATATGGTGGGAGAGGAATAATAGACTTCATGATAAGAGTGTTAAAGAGGCTAAGGATTTAGCTAAGTGTATTCTCTGGGAAGTGTTGGATGTGTTGGGGGTTAATCTTCAAGACATTTGTAATTTGCTTTAAATCTGTTTTTGTGTTGATCCTTGGTTAGGATTTTATTTTATTAGTGAGGGTATGCCCTTGCTTGATTAATTGTACTTTTTTGTTTATTTGAATATACTCCTTTCATTTAGGAAAAAAAAAGAAGTACATATCTTTTCTCATAATCAAGTCTATAGGTCTATCTCAAGTTTAACCTATTCTATTTACATTTGCGTAGAATTACAGAGCTCTAAACCAGGACAAATTTTATGTTTTCTTCAATCCAATCATGAATTCTAGACCCATCCGGCTTTTTAATGTGGCCAGTATGAATTCAGGATTCCAGGGGACTTCATTTAGCTGTCTCCTTAATTTTTTGAATATAAAATATTTCACTATCAAACTGTTATGATGTGTGGAGAAAGAAGGGAATCATCTTTTAGCTCAAACAGAAGGTTTCAACTTTAGTTCACATATTTATGTACTCGATTCTTATTTAAAAGTTCAATACGTATTTGATACCATTTCATTTTTTTTCCCACATCCTTCCATATAGATTAGAGGTGGTGACCGATCACAAATTGTTGAATGATGCTTGAAGAAATAGCTGTTCAATGTCCATTAGCTGTTATGTTGTTTGCAAATCAAACCATGATGTTCCTTTCTGTATTCCCGCTGTTTAAAACTGAGTTTTTAATCATTTTAAGTGCATAAACAGTGAGGAACTAATGGGAAAGGATGATGATATTAATGAAATGTATAAAAGTTATTTTGAGAAGTTGAATGAAAATCATAGAGGAAGTTCAACCTTAAAAGAATATGATAAAATTAGGAAACTAGAGAAAATAAATTTTTTTCATAGGATGAGGGTGCTTAAGGTAAAATAGCATTAAGGAAAATGAAAATAGAAATTACTTAAAGACCATATCAGATTTTTATTGAGGCTTGGAAGTACTGAGGAAATGATGGCCCGGGTAACAAAATTGTTTAATAATTACTTTTAAGTTGCTTGATGGATGGTGAAAAAGTTTTCTTGTACCTTAGAAAATTTCATTAAACTAAACTTAACTCTTCATAGAAGGTAGAAATTGGAGATTATATCTGTTGTAAAATTAAATCAGGAAGGAATGCAGGATGCTTGTGGTGTACTTGTGATTACTGTATACTTCTAAAATTGAAAGGTAAATTCTATGACAAGCATTATATCAAATTTTTTTTTTTTTCAATAAATAGAATATTGATAAGAAACAATATGCTCATAAAGTGAGCATATACTAATATCAGGTAGCATGTGGCTTAACTAAAGTTAAGACCTTAGTTGTGATAAGGCTTGGTGTAACTGAGTTGAGGTTTTTCATTTATGAACCACGGATGTAGACACGTGACACAGGTACGATACAATATGGGCATGACTATGTGTCAAATTTCAAAAAAAATAGGACACACAAACATGCAAAGATACTCAAAAATAATAATAATATAATAAAGTATTATATATACATAAAATTATTTTTTTCCCATTTTATCCACATTATCATAAATGTTATCACAAATTTGGAGTTTAGAACAGTTATATTATTTTTCTAACTAACCCATAATATGATTTAAAATTGCATCGAAACCCCATTTTTCTGAAAATTTAATTGCAAAACTACCCACCGTGTTCTGAAAGTGTCCAAATGTATCCCTGTTGTGTCTCATTCATGTCCAACTAAGAAAAAATAATATTCAAATTTCAAGACACTTCTAACTGTGTCAGACACGTGTACAACACCGCCATGGCACCCCTAAAGGGGTGTCTGAGCTTCCTAGTTTTTCATGCATTCATGCAAACTTGAAGAGAGAAGCCTTTCGATGCAACTTCTATAGGTATTTCCTCTTCAAGAGCATGGCCTTTGACACCTTTTGTTGATCTTCGCATCTTGGCCTGACATTTTCTATGTTGTACAATCCATGTCATTCTAGAAGTCGTGGAAGTCATTTAGTTGCTATTGATTATTTATTTATTTATTTAGTTTCCGGTAAACCAGTGCCAAATTTAAAAAGATCCAACTGTCAGTCATGTCTTTGGAATTTTGCAGATGTTGTTGTAGCCCCTCCCTTTATTTACATTGACCAAGTAAGGAACTCATTAACGGATCGGATTGAGATAGCTGCTCAAAATTCTTGGATTGGAAAAGGTGGAGCCTTTACCGGAGAGATCAGGTTATTGTGCTTTTCCTTGATTAGCTCAAATTGTTCTTGACTTGCCATTCTATGTTCTACTGGGGTCGGGAAATAGTCTTTGTTAAGGATATGATTCTTGAGGTGAGAGAGTTCCTTGACCAGAGTAACCATATTGCGCTTTTTACTTTGACCCTCGAAAAATATATTAACAGATTGGAAAATTGAATAAAGAATTAAGTCACTGTTTGTTTAGAATTTCTAAAGATATATAAAATGAACACTTTGAGGTGGGCCTGGCTTTTTCCTGACATGGAAGATTGTATTTGTCGGACAGCCTATTGTTGGACACATACTCTACAATGTGCCCAACCATTCGTGAAAATACCGGTAATCAGAGAAATTTGTTTGAATTGCATAATGAGCTTGTCTAAGTTCATTTCCCTTTGAATTCTGTACCATTTTTGCTTGTGCATATCAGTTCACAATAATATGTGCCCTTTAGTGCTTGTATTATTGTTTGGCTCCCTAGTTTGCGCACAAATGTGGGAATTTTGGCCACGATAATTATTGCTTGGTTTTCAGTTTTGGTGTGACTTCTGTCTGGTGGGCTTTCCCCTAGCAAAAGGGTTTTCTAGGCAGTCTTGGTTCAGGATTGAGAATCTTCAAGGACCCGGATCTCAGGCTGAGTGGTTTTCTTCTTATTGCATTATCTTTATGCTGTGGAAGTGATCTAGTCATATTTGCACGGGTGTGGTTCCTGAAGTGATGAACCAAATACATTTTTTGTCTTTTGGCTGTAGTTCTGCTTTGATGATGTTTCCTTTTATTTTATCATAATGTCTTTTATTTATTATTATTATTATTATTATTTTATTTTAATTTATTTTATTTTATTTCTTAATTGGTACTCACACACACATGTCTCCACCGAGGCTCGTACGAGCCTGGTACCGCTAGGCCACTGGCCTGTTGGTAAACTTTACCTTTATTCAATCTAATAATTTCACATAATTAATAAATTTGCCTTCACTGTTTTGTAGTGCGGAACAATTGAAAGATATTGGCTGCAAATGGGTTGTTCTTGGGCATTCTGAGAGGAGACATGTTATTGGAGAAGATAATCAGGTAAGATTTCTAAAACCTTTTTAAATTTTCTTTTGGAACGTCCGAGGAAAAAAAAAAGAAAAAAAAGAAAAAAAATCTATATAAAAAAAGAAGTTCAAATATTTGTATCGCTGGGAAGGTCGATAGAGTTTATTTAAGTAACTTGACTGAAGCACTGTCATTGTCAGTTTATAGGAAAGAAGGCTGCTTATGCCTTAAGCCAGAATCTTGGTGTTATAGCATGTATTGGTGAATTGCTTAAAGAAAGAGAAGAAGGAAAAACTTTCGATGTTTGTTTTCAGCAAATGAAGGCTTTTGCAGGCAGGCTTCCTTTCATGTATTATTGTTCTTATTAATTTCAGTCAATAATAGGATCTCATTGTGAAGTAGTTACTCTTCTGTAATCTATCCACCAAAGCAACTCGCTTACATGATGTGCAGAAGCTGTGCCCAGTTGGGATGATGTAGTTGTTGCATATGAGCCTGTATGGGCAATTGGAACTGGTAAAGTGGCCTCGCCCCAGCAAGCTCAGGAGGTACATGCAGCTGTCCGCGATTGGCTCAAAAAGAATGTTTCAGCAGAAGTTGCTTCTAAGACACGTATTATCTATGGAGGTACATTTTCAATTTCGTTTCAATACGATCACATATTCATCCGACTTCAAGTTTGTGATTATCATGTATTACAAAATATGAAAAGGCATCCAGCCTTAATTTTTTTAGGATCCGTATCATATTTTCTATGTGATACTGTTGGATTTGTGTCAAGACTGTGAAGTATACACTAGTCTTTATTACCTGAACAGAGGAAGCATACGCTGCATTTTCCTGAAGAATTGAGAAGAAAAAACATGACTTTTGGGAAATGTGTTGGTGCAGTATGCTCAGTGATGGTTTTGTTTCGAGTTTGGACTTACAAAATTTTACCCCACTGCCAATTTCTATCCTCACAAGCTCTGATTGGTTGAATGCCCCGGGACTTCTACATTTAGAAATGATTTGACTTTTTGCAATCATAATCCATACTCAGAACCAGCATCTCTTCTGCAGGATCTGTAAATGGGAGCAACTGTGCTGAGCTTGCAAAACAAGAAGATATTGATGGGTTTCTTGTAGGTGGTGCTTCCTTAAAGGTATTTATCACACCGTCCACTATTAGAAATGTATATCAAACTGAGTAGTGATTTATATGATTCCTTCTTCTTTTTTTTCTTTTTTTATATGATTCCTCCTTGTGTTCCGCATCATATGGTTTTATCATATACAAGAGTTTTTCACCGTATGATGTGATTTTCTCTGAGAAGTAATCAAAGAAGGTTCTAAAAACCATTAGAGTGTGCACTTGTCATTAGTATATCATAGATCAAACATGTATCGGCTGTCACATGTGATGCATATTTTTGTACACACTAACATGCTGAATGTACTATATGTAATATTTCATGTTGTCACTATCATAAAGGGAAAAAACCCATGATGCGGTTAGAAACTTCACTTGTTTTCTTATTGATTACTAGATATTACACTCGTTTGTAAGGAAAATTTGAAAGAGAAAACAAGAGGCGTAATATTTCATTCTCCAAATGCTGGTTTGTATTCATTATTGAAGTTTGATTTGATGTCTTACAGGGTCCAGAGTTTGCGACCATTATCAATTCTGTAACTTCCAAGAAGGTTGCTGCCTGATCATTGGTGTTGGTTTGACACACCAGGGCAAATAAGTGGCTTAGAGAAATAGCTTTAGGTGGAAATATATGAGCCAGTTCTGTTTGGTGGGGATTTGATCATTTTCCTTCCCCTCAACCCCATAAAAACGTAAACTATCCCTTAATTTTTATCAGACTGATTATTACATCTGTTTGAACTACAGTTACCAGCGTAATGGAATATAAATTGTGTTGCTTTGCATGCTTCCAAGTTAGAATTTCAATTTTGGCATTTGGTGGACAGACTTCTGGAAGGCCACTATGCGTCTTTTAATTAATAATCAAATCTATTTCTATGAGAAAAACTACAGCTGGAACAATTTCAACTTTATGGCACAGGAGACTTCACACAATTGACAATATTTATAAATAATCCTGCTCTTGTTTGAGTTGCGTACGTGCATGACATAAAAGTGAAAGGTAAGTTCCATAGTGCATGATGCGTATTTTAAAGGTTGTTCGAACTGTTTTAAATTTGTATTCACTAATTTAGTTTATTTTATTTTTATTCTTGGCAAGTATAGCGGTATTGGACGGGTTCCCAAAAAAAATTCAGACTGAATAAATTTAAAATAAATTATATATATATATATATATATATATATATATATATATTTTGTGGGTAGGATGTTTAAATACTTAACAATAATACAAATAAAAATATTGTTAAATTTTAAAATTATCATAAAAAATGGAAAAGGAAAACTATAGTTAACAAAATAATATTTATTTATATAATAATTATTATTAGAGGCTTTGGAGGTTGCAACCTAGCTTTCCAAACATGCCCCTAATCCTATTAGGATGATTCCAAACCTGTCCTAATAGGGGTGAGGGTAAAATTGACATCCCATCCCCAACTATGTATATCCACTTTTTAAAATTACAATACAAGTATTGCACGTAAGAAAACCTATATTAGAATCACTGAATTGAGGAGACTGCAAACGAAACATATTATAATTACGAGAGGAAAATTGCGACAATTACCAGGAATGCAAACGAAATTTCGAGTTTTTGTTAGCAAAAAACTTTTTTCCAGAAAATGTGCTTTTACTTTTAGCATTTACAAATGTCATGCTTAAAATGCTTTGAAAATTTTGGAATAAACAAACACGAGTTGCAGAATGAAATATGCCGACGCTAATAGTATAACTGAACATGTATTTTTACAAATATGTATATGCTTTCAAATTTAAGTGCATATTTACTAACTTCATACATGCTTACTTCATTCTTCTCACAATGGAAATTGAACCGGACAATTGGTTTAACCCTGACTGACAATTCGTCTAAATCATCCAGTTCCATGCACATCGCTTCTTTGTACTCTTAAGGAGTCAAGTCGCACTGCCTTACCAGTTACCACCCTCAATCTTAGGGATATTGAGAAGAAGAACCCAGCAGCACTGTCGGCTCGGTACGCTGTAGTGTACAATGTATTGAGAATTGGTAAATGATTCTTACATACAAGAAAAGTATACATCAATGCAAATGCGCTATTTCTTTCTTTTTGGGTTAGAACCATCTTTATAGTTGAATTTTTTAGACTTTAGAGACAATTCATACCAAATATTAATCCTAACCCCCAAAAACAAAAACAAAAACAAAAACAAAACAAAAGGAAAGAAAAAGAAAAACCACCAACAACAACACCGACAATGAAAACCAACCAGACTGCAATCAAAAGAGTTCGATGCCAAACTAGAAAATTGGAAATAGGAAGTTGTATAGAAAACGAATCGGAAGAAGATTATACAAGAGCATTTTAGGAACAGCCTACAGAAATACTCATCACAGAATACAGTAAGACAGAAGTTTCATTTCTATAAAACAGGGTTGAACTTCAACAATGCTGATGAGGACAACAGATTACAGCTTTACATACAACAATTTAGGTATGCACATTTCTTTTAAATAACTTTAAAATGTTACCGCTTTTTCCCTGTTTTGTTAATTCATATCTCCAGTTGCGCCTGTGATTGGGGCCCAAAAAAGGAACAAATTAAATTTAAAGGGCCGCACTTTTTGATTCCCGCCAATTCAATTCTCACTCTGAGAATAGTTGCCAGTGGAAAAAAAAAAAAAAGAAAAAAAAAAAAGCATTTTAGCTAACAAAACCCACCAGAGAATAAATCTTTGTTAGACTTTTCCTTCGTATTGGAAAAACAGTTTGTAATCATGTTGCAAAGTTGCCAGGGTGTTTCTGCAAGGACCCTCTACAAAACAATAAGAACAGAAGAAAAATTAGGGCTCAAATAAGATGTCATTAAAGACATCAATAATCCAAATCGGAATGAGATTGATTACCTCCGAATACCGTATGAAGATGTTGAAGATCATCTGCTGAACAAGCATCTATTAAAGCATAGACACCTGGTCTCAACGCTTCATCTATTTCCCTGCAAACCAAAGGTAAACCATTTCTATAATAATACCATATGAAGTCTTTAATGAAGTTGGACACGGAGGAACAATATAGAGATCATAATAAGCTATTAAAATGATAATCAAAGTTTTAGATAAGATGCTAGACTCCACCTTCTGATTCCTGTTCTAAGGGGACCATATCCAGAATAAATCCATATGTAATTGGATAAGAACTGAAAACAGTGCTGGCCAAAGACATCCTTCTGCTGTCTCATCTGCAAGAAAATGAAAGAAAATCACCGAGGAATGGGTGTTAGGAACACATAAAAATAAATACTTTAACACAACCACTGTCAAGGGTCTAGATAGGTGTTAAATGTTGATAATATAACAGTGGCAATGTATCATTCCGCTGGCCACCATTGATTGTGAAATATAAGTACTTGTGTGTTACTAAATTATCGAGTGCTTACAAAATCCCAACCGTGTGAGGGCCTGATTAACTAGTTTGAATACAAGTACTTCTTTGTCATAGAAGAAAACAAAGATATTATGAATCACAGGAAAAGCCCATCAGATCCAAATGAAGTGAAAAGAACAGGTCTCCTGAATGTGTTATTTGCGTAAAACTGATTAGTAGAAAAGTGAGGCCCGTAGCATAATTACTCTATTCACTCCACCCCATGTAAGAGGAATTTCTAAACCTCCAGTTACTCCAATCTACCAGGGAAAAGCTATTGCAAGTCCAGAAAATATGTGAACGAGATTAGAAATTAATGCAATTTAGAGAAGAAAATTTGATTCACTGCAGACATCATCCATATACATGATATTTTGCAGATTCCTCAGTTGTTGGTAGACCAGCTTAGCTATCAATGTTCCTATTTCGGAATGCATATATAAGAGTTTTCATCAAGTGAAAAGACCTCGATGAACAGATTTTGTAGGAGAAATATTCCCAAGTTCTGAAAATGGAGTCTTAGTTCCCCCTATAACGAAGAGATCTTCTACATTTAATAGAGAAAATATATAAATAGAAACAGATATATCCAGAATGAGCCATGTAGATACGTGCTGCATTATTACCACCGAGTATGTTTGGGCCTTGTGGCAATGACTGCTGACCATATGATAGTAGATCATTTCTTTTGTCCACAAGGATGGTTCCTTGTGAACTTTAGCCCCCCAGCCAACTGTGTTTAAACATTATCCATGAATACTAACTGAAGGTAACGGGTTGGGAAAGATGGAGCCCTATTGTCCTGTTTCGCACCTTATTTTATGTACGAAAATCTCGAACTAGCATAATCTGTGATGTCAAAAGAGGGAAATCAAAATCCAAAAACCAACGTGCAAGGGACCTTCCTCTATAAAACATTGAAGTGCTTGGGAGAAGGGATGAATGCTCATGGCATTTTGTTTACAGAAACAATTCTCACCTCTTCATAAATTCTTCGGAGAAAACAAGCACATTTCACTCCCTCTTGTAGTTCCCATGCAAAGTAACCTTTCTGACAACTGGATCAATATCAACCATCTCCAGACAATCAAGAAGAACAGAAACTGAACCTTCAAGTAGAGGAATGCACCGCTCGCATTCACTACAAATTACAAAAATTTGTACAACAGAATTAATGTCTAATCACACCTGTGCATGTGCATGTGTGTATCTATCTATATATATATACAGAGTGAGAGAGAGAGGAGCAGGATTATAATATGAAGTGATGGGAAGAGGAAAAACAGAAGGCTACAAATCATATCTATAAGTAAGAAGCACAGGGAAAGTGCACCTTTTGTGATGCTTAAGTACGGTACACAACAATCGGCAGGATGCAGCATATAAGTCTATTGAAAATTGTCGATCTACAACAAAGTTCATGCTTTCTTCAGACTCAGCTGCTTGAGTATCCGAGAACCTCAGAGAATTAGATAGAGCCGGAATTTTGGAATTTCTAAGCTGGAGGAGATTGTGGAAAAGCGCAGCAGGTATACTCACGGACTGCCCAATATGGCAGGACTCCATTTGGAACAGAAAGTGTTTTCCAAAAACCCTTGTCAGTACCTCAACACACATAAGAACGACTGATCCTGGGTCGGGATTGGAATCACACTTATTAGGGACTACATTCCCATGGAAAATTACTGGACCCTGCAAATGCACAATTATGTTAGAACAGACAAGCAACTAAGTTCTGGATATGTTCTTTAACCACGCTCGAACGCTTGCTTCCTACAAAGCACGACAAGAATTAGCACAAAAATATTACATAAAAAATAGAATATGCACCTATGCTGATATAGACATGCGCTCAACATATAAATACCAGTTTTCAATAACGGCATGCTTTGCAGAATAAATACTCTCTCTTCTATTATGGTTCATAAATCAATAGTTCTAGATTTAGATTTTAATTTTAAAAGGACAAAACAGTAAGAAAACACATTGACAGAAAGCATTCCGTTTTTATGACTAAAAAATGTCTAGTGCTCTTAAAAAAAATAAAAAAATAAAAAAATAAAATAAAAAACCAATCTAGCAAAATGTAGACTAAGAAGTGCAGAAACTTCTGAGAAGAAATAGCATTCATGTCGGACACCAACACTCTGGTTGGGGTGTGTGTTTGCGGGGGTGGGTTGTACAATTGTTAAGAGAATACAAATAATTCCTATTTGTGTATGTAAACACATGCGTACGTGTATATGTCCTATCTTTAGTGTCAGTTCATCAAGAGATAAGGATGGTTACTGATTATACTGATTCATAACTCACAAATTTCATATCATAACAATTAAATAGCACAATTTCTAATTAAGAGGTTGTATTTGTTGTATAAAAAGTATAAATATATATTCACATTTATTCATTCCATTTTCTTGCCGTTATCCTGTCCCAATTTTTTTGGATTCCCCTTGTTAGCATGTCCATGTTCCATGTCCGTGTATTTGTTTCATAGACCACATATCTCCATTTTCAATTTAATTTTTGGAAAATAATGCATAATAGTTATGAAATTGCAGAAGGATCAGGAAGTATTTGAATTTTGTTTTAAAGGGCAGAGTGAAAGAAAAGGAAAAAGAAAAAGACAAGGCTACATTACTCCTGCATCTCAAGCAATACTTGTACTACTTTAAAGCTTGCTCAGCCCAACATAACAATATTCTCCTCTACACAAACCATTACACTCTGAGAAATTGTCTACTCCTCATGTTATCTGTCGTCAATCATATAACAACAGTATATATGCTGTAACAACAAAAGGAACCGTGAAGACGAAAGGTGACAATATTTCTATTTAGTCGAACTTCTTAGTTGGCATGGAGAAGTATAAAATGATAACCCTAACAACAAGATTATTCAAACTTGTGTTTCCAGTTTTCAGCATTCACTTCCTCTTTTTCTCATTTCATTGTAACTCCAAAACATTGTCAAAATTCATTTATGCTTAAGGGGTAACCAAAAAGGAACACTAAATGAAAAGATCAATACCCAGGCAACTAAACAACATAAAGATTATACTTCATATGACATAGTGCATAGCATGGAAAGAGATCAAATGTTGGGAAACTTTATAGAAATTTTTTTTTTTTTTTTTGGTAAGTAAGAATTTATTAAAAAGCGCTCAAAAAGGGAGCGAGTCCTAGGAAAACAAAAGGCCACAAAACGCCTCAAGCCTTCAAAGAGGCCAAAAACATAACAATCTCCTCAACAGAACAATAACCTCTCCTTGAGACCCAACAAAAAAAAGTAGAAATAATAGAGAACTTAAGCATAGAAATAGGTTTCTCCTTGCCATTGAAATATCTCCGATTCCTCTCGAGCCAAATGCACCACCAAATACGGAGAGGGGTAGCACTCCAAACATGCCGAATGAGAGCCCCAACTGAGACACCTCTCCAAGGGACCCCAAATAACCCATTCATCAAATCCTAACAATCTCTAGCCATACTGCAATGCAATAGAAAGTGATCCACTATCTCCTCATTGCACCGGCACAAATAACGACAATTGATAACCACCTGATTCCTCCTCCTCAAATTATCCTGGGTTAAAATCCTACCCAAGACAGAAGTCCAAGCAAAGAAGGTCACCTTAAGGGGAGCCTTGGAGCGCCAAATAGCCTTCCAAGGGAAAATACCACCATCACCAACAGTAAGGCACTTGAAAAAGGACCTCATCTCGAAACGACCCTGAGAGTGTGGACTCCAAAGCCAACAATCGGACTCCCCATGAGAAATCACCTGACGATACAGTAACTCCAAAAAACGAGTAACCTCCTCGATCTCCCAATCCTCAAAATACCTCCTAAACTGAACATCTTAAGTTAGTCTTCCGTTATCAAGATGATAACAGTCAACCATCAAGGCCTATCTATCAGAAGCAATCCTATAAAGCTGAGGGAAAGAAAGAGCAAGGGGAAGCTCCCCACACCAAAGGTCCTCCCAAAATTTGATCCTCCTACCATCCCCGATCCGAAAACAAACATGCTTACTGCTTACGAAAAACATCCCATCCCTTTCGAATGCAAGTCCAAACACCCACACCCCTAGGACCATGCACCTCAAGATAACACCACTCATCACTGCTTTTCCCAAACTTACTGGAAATAACTTCCCTCCAAAGCCACTGCCTCTCAACCCCAAATCTCCAAAGCCATTTCCCAATAAGAGCCCTTTTAAAAGGCAACATCCTTCTAATTCCTAAACCTCCACTCCGAAAAGGACAACACACTTGCTCCCAACAAACCAGATGATACTTGAACTCCTCCCCAAAAAAAAAAAAAAAAAAAAAAATTACGCTGCAAACTCTCAATTCTCTCTGCCACCAAAGAAGGAATTTGAAGAATTATGTATCAAATGACTTAACACCTTTGAGTTCATAAAAATAAGGTAAATTCATAAAGATTAAAGATTTCCATATTTTTTAAGGCAAAGTATTGTACTTTTGTAATGGATTCAATAAAAATGATCAGTCCCCCACTAATATTTAAGAACCAAAAGGAAGTCAATTCTTGAAAATCCAAATGACACAATTAGGAGTTAGGAAGCACAGACACGGGACACGTGATACACCAAATATAAAAAAAAAAAAAAAATGGGCACAGCAAGGATACGACAATAAAATAATAAAATAATTTTATTATATAATAAAAATATTTTTTTTCCTCAATTTCTCCTCTATCCATAACCCATTGAAGTTAGGCCCACTAAACATTTTCATATTTCTTTTAAAAAAACATAAGTTTCCATGGGCCTAAATTTCATTAAACTATAAAGAAAGAAATCTCATTACACTATAAAGAAAGAAATCTATTCCCCCCGCCCCCCCGTCATTCACCGACGTCTGTCTCTTCCGGCAGTTGTTCTCTCTCATCTCCTCATCTCTTTCACATTTTTTCATCTTTAATCTCAGTGATCTCTCTCACCTATGGTCTCCCTCTTTGGTATAACCTTATACATCTCTACATCAACTGATTTTGAAGACATCACTCCTACTCTCAAGTCTTATCTACAGGAAATTTCAAGTATCATATACCGAAAATCAAGATCTTGACCTAGGAGAATATGATCTGTAATTACATGATTTTTTTATCTTGAATGTTCTCAATGGAATTTTTTGTGTGTATATTATATAGAGAGAATGGATACACACACATACATATAGACATCAATCATATCTTCTTCTCTGTTAAAAAAAATAAAAAATCTACGGTGTCATCCGACGTGTCCCGGCATGTCATCCAGGTGTCCATTCCATATTATAAGAATAAAAAATAAAGATGGGACATGTCTACCAGGTGCCAGACACATGTCCGACACAGATATGCTGCATCCTACCAGCGTATCCATGCTTTAGAGATAAGGAGAAACAAATAACTCAATTAAATGCTATAAAACGTAAACATTTAAAATTCTACAAAGGACGCAATAAGGATAATTTGTCTTCATGTGTTATCAGTACATTTCTTTATAGATATGTTAATATTATGTTACCTGCAACAAATTCAAGTACCAAATCGAAGCAGTCAATGGCAGCTGCAACAGTCGAGGAAACTGTTCCCCCGTCTGAACTTCCAGTGTGTATTTCATAGACTATCGTGCAGCCTTTACGCACTCCAACTAGTGCTCTCTCTAAAGCCTGAATAGCAGATAATAAATGCAACTCTGATGGTTTCTTGACAAAATTTTTGAAAGACATTCTCAACCTAGCTTTAAATTCATTTAAGCAGTATGGCCCATGAGAAAGAGTTGATTCAGATAATCCAATCTGACCATTCAGTGTCTTGGTACTGGACTCTGTCTCATGAGATGCTAGAGTAGCTTCTTTTCCCTGTAAAGAAATGCACTTCCCTATAGCCCTTAAGTGTAAGTCGACCAGCTTGGCATACACACTTCCAGAAGAAATAGGATTGGTTAAAGGAAAATGACTCCCTAACACTTCAAGAAATGTTACAACCCCATCTAAGCAAACAAAAGTAAATGGTTGTGGCACCTCGACCTTATTTGCCAACTCCAGTAACAAAACTTTGGAAATCCCAATTAATATAGGTACCAAACCTGACGACAAAGAAGTGCAGTTGATCTGCAAATTTAGCCTCAGAATAGCTGAAGCAGCACCAAATAGCCGTCTGAGTAAAAATGCTGCTTCAGGATTTTCACCGCTCAAAAAACCCTGCAGCAAAGACTCCTTTAAACATTGTTGTTCAAATAAATCAGCCTTACTTAGAACACTGTCTAAATCTGATTTTTTTGAATGGGACCTTTTCTTCCGGACTCTTTTATCAGAATCATCCTTTTTGTCAACTGATGCAGGGCAGTTACTTGCAGTTCCAAAATTCTGTTGCTCTTTTCCATACAAGATATCAGTAGCATCGCCAGAGCCTTTGCATGAACGCAACCCCAATAAATCATGATTTTCAAACTCTAACATGGGAAGAGTTTGAGGATCACATAAACTTTGGGGCAACTGATCCTCCTCAACATACAATACATGCAAGTAAAAATCTATGAAATTTGCAAATACATCCATGCAAAGGTTGATTTTATGGATAGGTTCAAATTTCCATCTTGATAATTTTGTTTTAATGTTACAACCTTTTGCATCTATGTGGTCCAAGGCAGATGCTAGACCCCACAAAAAACCTTGAAAGCAAGAAATAATAGAAGATATTTTCTTCAAATCCAGAACACCAGCATGCTTCTCTTTTAAAGCCTGTTCCTTCAAAGTCTCAGCTGTAAGGACCATAGCTTTCCATGCATCGATACATTTAGGGGAATCCAAGTATCGATCAGATTCAATTGAATCACTCTGTTCATGGACAACAACAGCAGAACTCGGTTGTTCTCCACAAGGCTCCCTGGCATTTACAAGGAAGTAAACTGCATGTGTAAAGCGGTCTTTGCTTAATGTAAAAAACACATACGAAGTATGATCCATCAATGAAAAAATCATATCTTTCACTTGGGTAGCTTCGTCTTCCGAAAATGCATGTTCAAGCTTAATCACAGCAGACAATGACTTCAAAAGCCATAAAACAGGAAATGAACTCTCCGAAAGCATTCGAGTAAGTGAGGAATGACCAGCTTCCATCGTCTCTTCACAGGATGCCAATATTAGACTTTTGAGGGCCCTCCGACAGGACACAAACAATCTGAAGAGCTCATAATGATCATGCGAGCATAATGCACCATGACAATCTACCAAGCTGCCAACTACAAACCTGAAACCCGCAGGTGCATTGCAAAAATAAACATGTAGTAAATCCTATCATGTTTGTATAAAGAATTTAAGAATAGTGCGTTCAGAAGAAAACTTCCAGAGTTGGAAAGCGAAATAAACATGTAGTAAATCCTATCATGGATTCTATGAAGGCATTTGGGGTAAAAAGAATCAAAATTATAAATAATAAAATAAATTAATATGATCCATGTATCCAATTTCTCTAAATGCTTAAGCTTATAGAGATCCTTGTAACTTATTCGTCTATTTTGCCAATGTTAGGACTTAGTGTCATATGTTGGCAAATTTTGTAACAAAACTTACAAAAGCCAGAGTCTATACTTTCATTTGGATAGAGTCAATTACCTCTTGATCCATTGGAGATGACCCATGAAGATGATCAACAACGACGAAGATGATAAGGGTAAAAAGGTAACTTGAATAACTTTGTCGATCACTATCAAATTAAGAATTTATAATTAAACATTGTGCAATAGCCCACTCCACCACATCGTATGATATTGTCAGCTTTGGGCCCAAGCCCGCATGGTTTTGTTCTTGGGTTTTACCCCAAAAGACCTCATACCATTTGGAGATAGCACAACCTACATATATAGCACTTCTCCTTTCTACACCTAGTCGATGTTACCCACTCCACCACATGGTATGATTGTCCACTTTGGGCCCCTAAGAGGAGGGGGGGAGTTGGGGAATCATTGTGACGACCTTGTAGGCAGCTGAGCGTGTGCGGGTGCTACGGGTGCAAGATCCCACATTGCCTAGGTGTGGAATAGGAAGTGCTATATATGTAGGTGGTGCTATCTCCAAATGGTTTGAGGCCTTTTGGGGTAAAATCCAAGAATAAAACCGTGTGGGCGTGGGCCGAAAGTGGACAATATCATACCATGTGGTGGAGTGGGCGGTTACAAATTGTATCTGAGCCAGAGCACAGCCGGAAGTGTGGCCAATGGGAACGTTGGGACCCCTAAGTGGGGGTGATTATGGCAACCTATTTAGAAGGGTGTGAATAGGCAATGGGCAAGCTACAAGTTGCACAATCCCACATCGCCTAGGAAAGGTAAAGGTGAGGTACTTATGTGTGGTGGTTCCAACTCAAAACGGTATAAGACCTTTCAAGGAAAAACGCAAGAACAAAACCATGCGGACTCGGGCTCAAAGCGGACAATATCATACCATGTGGTGGAGTGGGCAGTTACATTAAGTGACGACAAAATTTTGCATAATTTGGTATGATTGCATTACAATTAATTTGCATGTTTTTAAAAAGTGTTTCAATTGTTTCCTAATACAATTTAGCTGTCCAAAAGTTTGTTTATGCATAAAAATCAGTTCTACAGTATTAAAAAGAACAGTGTTTTTGTTTGCAGAAGGTTATCCCTGGCTGCTGGAAGTCAGTTTCCATATCCAATTTGACTTCTAAAACTTCCCAAAATCCGATACCTTGTGGATTACTCTTTCAAAAGCTTATATATCTACACTACTAGGGCTTTGAAAAACATAAGAAAAAATATTCACATAAAGATATTTATGCATCATTATTTTAATTTATCATATACGCTTTGAGAGTTCATCTAGATGTGAGTGTGATTCATTGTTATTCATAAGAACCAAAGGAGATTTACACGTGAGGAATATAAAAGCAGTGAATCCCAAAGTTGTTCATCAAACAATAATTGATGGTTGGGACGAGGTGTGACTGGAAGGCAAACAATCACTAGAAAAACAGATTCATGAGGAGCGGATGCTGTTGGAATGAGATGCATAAAACTAAATGACAACTATTTATTTTTTTTACATTTTCCATTACCTGTAGATTTCTAATTAATGAATATAATTATCAACATATTTGAAAATTTCTAACATATAAAACAACTATGTCTCACCACTGTAGAAGGGAAAAGAAATGAATCTAGGAGTTTCTACTAAAAGATGCAATTTCTTCTTCTTCTTTTGGTGGTGGTTGGGGGGTGTGTGGTTAAGTTGAAAGAGATGATTTCAAATACAAAATTTTAGAATGAAGGATGATATTTCTAAACATGTATGAGAGAGAGAGTACCTTTCGAGGTTGAGAATAGAAGTTGCATAGAGAGAGAATGATCTAGTATTTAGATATCCTTTTGGCATCCAACACAAAAGATTGAGCAAACTTTGACAAGCTGCAAATTTCATGCTAATTGAAGGAATGGAGTTTTGTTCCTTGTAACACTCCTTAGGCGGCTTATTAAGTGAATGAGAAATTGGTTCTGCTACAGAAGAACAGTCATTCATAACATGTTTGTTGCCTGAAACAACATTTGGTGAGTTGTCAAGCACACTTAAAAACTCCGACCAATTAGGTGATGAACTCAAATCAACCTCTCTGAAAATACTAAATATTGGTAATAATGACTTCTCCAGAATCCGGCAAAATCTTGATGCTATATGCCTGCAAATAAACTAGTAGTACAAAACACATTATGAGAATCAAGTGATGAAATGATTTCCACAAAAGCTTATATTATGGCAGAAAGCTTAAAATAAAATAACCATATAGAACAAACACGGACGGGAAGCAACAATAGAGAGAGAGAGAGAGAGAGAGAGAGAGAGAAAGGGGTGCAGGGATTTGTGATACATCATAATTGCATTAACACATGACAGTGTCACTGATAAGCCCAATAGCATATTATCCACATGCACTTTCTGAGAGCAAACGCAAGTAAAAGAACACAAGTGTGTGTGCAGAAGTATGAGAGTTTGAGATTTACAATAGTATCTTACTTTTTGTTCATAGAAAACAGTGTCATTAAGAAGTTGCAATGAGATTTGATGTGCAGTGACTTCCTTCGTTCCACCAGGTTTATTAGTGTTGTGCTTTCCAAAGTCATCCAAACTGCTTCTTTCAAAGGGAAAGGAATTCTGGATTAACAGTGAAAGGAACATCTTCAACTTTTTCTTAGAAGCGTGAGTGCACCAAATATCTATATTTTGACAAACAATCCACCAAATTGCACAAGGGAGCGACTTTTCATTCACAGCACCAATGCCAAAATCCCATGCTTCGTTTTCACGTAAAGCTAGTGCATATATATCCTTATAAGTTGCATCATCAAATGTGGAGATAAACAATTGGTCTTTATCCATTAGTGGGAGGTATTCCAACATGAAATTGGTCAGACCTGCAGCCTCTTGCTTGAAATCTGATACAGACATTTTCAACCTTTTGTTTTTTTCATGATAAAGTGACATCTCAGTATCATCCATCACTTTTTTCCGACCGTTTCTCTGCACCAAATACTCATAAGACTTTATCAGCCTATTCAAATCAACAAGCCTCTGGAGAGCCATGGCATTCAATACATAAATCAGGGGCGAGCAATCTGCAAAAGTGTCTTGAAAAAAAATGTCCGAAACAGTTTGTGCAATGGTAAGAAGAGAAGCTGAAGGTTGGACAATCCATGAAAAATAGTCATTATCCTTCCAATCAGTTCTCTCCAGCCAATCCCCTCCAGAGTAAGCAGCAAATGAGTCACCCATTACTTCTGACATCTTTCTTGATGTATCTGGAGGCACAAGACTGATTGCTTGCCGGTATAGGATTCTGCAGGACATATACAAACGAAAGAAGAACAGAACAACCCAGTGAGTGCAAAGCAAATCAGTTTTGGATCCAGCTACCATATCGAAAGCTCTTCCTGTAACTATTGAAAGGATTTCATTAACATTATCTGGCCGTAGCGCAACCAGAGTACTCATACTAGGACGTATTTCTGTTATCAAATCTTCCACGAGAACACCAATGAGATTACTGTTACCCGTGGTGATTGTCAATGAATCCAGAATTAGGGTGTATATATCAGATAAACCTCTTCCCAGAAGCTCTGCTTGCAGATCAAAGCACAGTCTGCTACAACTACTTGGTTTTCCAAGTTTGTTTGCAGTTGCCAAGGAACAATCAACTTTCATCCATTCCAGGGATTCAAAAATATCTGCTTTTAACTGCCGAATGCACCCACTTGCTTGCCCTTCCGGGATGGATGTAATAGCAGTGTAAATGGCAAGCCTGAACTCTTGTGAGCATAACAGTATTCTCGCTGATTTGGCATATGATTCATAATATAATGAAGGTGTGCAAGACATAAATGTTGCATAATTTATCTCACCATCACTGTCAGGTAATACCAAACGCCTCACCGCTTTGCAAAGTGCAAAAATGATATTATTCACCTACATTAGTTCAATGTATAAATAAGGACAGAAAAAATAGCTCAAATTCAAAACCAAAAAAAAATAGGACATTCTAAGAAAAACAACACATAGTTGAATGGAACTCAGAAAAAATATCCGCAACGCATGACTAACAGTAAGTTGCTACCACTATTACCCTGAAGAAAAACATGGGTGAATCACATGCCATGTGCATATGCATACAACAATTGACGAGGAAAGCCATGGAATCATGGCCTACTACTTTTAAAACTGGAACCCAAAATGCAAACTAAACCATGTGATTAGGCTCTCCCACCACAAATGTTTAAAATAAGCCACCTGCAATCTGATAAGAAAGTATTCGACTAACCTGGCGAAGTTCGCTAAAAAGATTAACCAGCTGGCAACCAAGGTGAAGTATTTCTGAAGTCAATGGGCACTGATGAGGTTTTCCCATCAAAGAGAGGCCTAGGGCAGTGCATGAGAACATCATAAGCCATAATCTTTCTAGATCATTCCCGACGACCTCATATTCAATTTCCAATAAACTCCGTACCATGACAACAAGCTCCTTGGCTATTGAATTTAACACCTCCATATGTTCTCTCTTACCTAAAACAGATGTTGTTGGCCAGAGCTGATTTATTTTAAAAGAAAATGACAAAACCATATTGTAGACCACCTTCAGGAAATTAAGATGAGAACATTCTGAGGTATCCTCTGTACGTATATATACCTTTTCGTGCATAAAGCTGGTAAGTATTTTATTGATAGATCTGAGTTTGCAATGAACATTCATTAATGCAGGTCCCACTTCCAGTTCAGCTTGTAGATAATTATTAACTTCTAGCAACAAAAGCTCTGTAATATTTACAAAGAAATCAAATATTGACTTTCGTGTTTCTGCATTCATAGTACTTAAGCAATTTCTCTTTTCTGAAGCTCCCTTTTGCTTTTTAACACAATCAACAAACAAGCAGAACAGCTCCCCTATGCCCCCCAAAGCCAATATATTCTTCCCACTTTCCCAACCATAATATTTTCCAGCTTATCAAAAAGGTGTCTGATAACTTTAATAACTGTTTTCAAGTCTTTTGGCATTCCATCGTCAGATTTGATGTACTTTCCTGTACTCTGTAAGCTTAGAAATCCATCAATGTGAACAGGGTGGAACAACCCCTGAGATAGAACCTCTTTCACCAACTCCAGTAAATTTCTTGTCCATCCAGCATTACTTCCATGATGAGGTGTTTGGATGGGAGCAATAGTAGAGAAAGGAAAGGATTTAGAGAGGTATCCTCTAAATCTCTCATTTGGAATTCCTCCAAAATTGATAAGATTTAGAGTGATTTTGAGAGAAATGAAGTAAATTACAAAAGCAACCTTAAGAGGAGCAAATTACAAAAGCAACCTTAAAAGAAAGGGCAAACTTGATTGGAGAAAGGATAAAATAGTAAATTATTTATTCTTTTCTTTTATTTTTTATCTATCCAAACAAGAATAATACCTCATCCTTTCTTTTTTTTCTATCCATCCAAACATGAATATTATTATATGTATCATTTTTTTTCTTTTATTTTTT
Source organism: Cornus kousa (assembly GCA_025631255.1). Lineage (NCBI taxonomy): Eukaryota > Viridiplantae > Streptophyta > Magnoliopsida > Cornales > Cornaceae > Cornus > Cornus kousa. The sequence continues at coordinate 5,690,425 of JAOTQH010000005.1, read as the reverse complement.
TTTCTTTTCTCTCATAATCCTTTCTTTTCTTTCTTCTCCTCTGTATCCAAACGAAGCGAGCGAGTAAAGAGTGCATTAGTGCAACCACGTCGCTTATCTTTTGTTTTGAAGATATTTGGTACTTATTCGATTTAATTTAATATTGCTTTATCTTTCTCTCTCTCAAGGGAAAAATAAAATAAAATATTTAATTTTAGCATTTAAAATTTCCTTTTTTTCATAAATATACATACATATATATATATAATTAAAAAAAAAAAACCCATAATTATAATATACCAGAACAAATTTTTTCTTCGAATTTTTATATGTAAAGTAAAGTTTTGAATGGTAATACATGTTGAGCATGTTCTGTTGAAAAAATATATATATATATATATATGTATGTATTAAATTATAAATGTTAGATTGACTGGCATAATGGTAAGTTTCCAAAAATTTCGACATCAAAAGAATTAATATTAATTTAAAATTTTATATTTTATTATTTCATCTATTGTTCAATTATCTAATTGTTAGAGGTGTTCCTCCGTATATTATTACTTAAATAAAGTTGATTTTAAATTATTGAAAGGTGACTATTTACTTTACCTCTCATTTATCTTCATTATATTTACAATAATTGCACCCCTTCATGTATAAAATTATAAGGGTAAAGTACACTAACACCCCCTGAGGTTTGACGAAAGGACACACAGATAAAACTTAGCCTATTTTGGGGCAAAGACACCCCCTCAACTTTGATACACTTACCAAAGACACCCCAATGGTAATGAATTGACATTTTTGCCCTTTGACTTTAAAATTGACTAATTTGAATGTTAAAATGATATTTTTAACCTTCCTAATCTATTTCTTTCCTTCTCTCCTCTCTCTCGGCTCTCTCCTCTTGCAACAACAACACACATATAGACACATGCACACACACACAAACACATATATATATATCCACACATATAGACACGCACACACACACACACACACATGTATATCCACACATATATACACAAACACACACACACACACACACACACACATATATATATATGTATGTATGTATACAAATACAAACATATATATATCCACACACACAAGGCAACGATGGGCGGCGGCGAGCTGTCGTCAAGGAGAATAGCACTAGTGAATTAGATGATGATGATGTCGACGGCGGCAGAGGCGGCGATGGTGGTTTTCAGATCTACAAATCGCGTGAACTTCACGCGCCCACAATTGTCTTCTTCCTTCAATACCCATTGCAGC
>JAOTQH010000005.1:5671443-5682194 GCA_025631255.1 Cornus kousa | reverse complement strand
GTACTTACTATATTAAGTGGTGTCCTAAAATATTGTCAAAGGTACTTATTTTTAAAAATCACTTACGTATCGAACAGGCCCTTAATTAACTCACTAACTTATAACATTATTTTTACCAATAAATAAATAATAATAATAATAATAAATAAATAAATAGACGCAGGACATGGTTTTTGACTTTGAATTCTATGCATCTCTCATAGTAATGAACATTGTCTAGGTTGTCATTATCACTGAAAGGAACATTTGCTAAAATCACAGTCAACAACAGAACCCCATCACAAATTCATTGAATCAACACCTCATACTCCTAACATGCTTTATAGTATCACCAATCCAACACAGGTCCACATCCAATTACAACTATACTACTGTTAAAGAGAATTTAAACAAGGCAAGAAAGTCTTTAAATTAAAGTGATAAATGATAATTGATACATTAATCCACTAGTTTTTTTTGTTTTTTTTTTTTTTCCTCCTCCTCCTCTTCAGAAAATTAAGTTGTATTGTATAACTTGAAATATAAATGTACAAGGCAAAGGCCCAAAATGGCAAAATACAAACAAATGACTCACCATAGAGTCCAGCCCACTTTTCAGGAGAGCAAACCAAGCCCAGCCCACAGTTGACAAAAGATAATCGTAGTTCAAGGAACCCTAGACTAATCTTATCTCTCCCAACGTAAACGGTGTAATTGTAGTTTTTTTATTTTCACCAAAATATTTTGGTGAATATACATGATTTCATATATATCCACCAGAATTCGGAGATGAGGATCATAAAATAACTTTAGTGATGGGGACATCACAATGTGGTGTAAGTGTTGGTGTTTGATTTCTCAATTGTAAATTGCTTTAAGATATAAATAATGTAATTTTTTTTTTTATTTAAAAGAAAATGAATTAAAGAGAGCGTTAATAGGATTTAATTAATATTATTTTTATCAGTATATTAAATATCAAAAGACCTCTTATGCTATTTTAGCTTGAGAAAAGACCTCTTACGCAAATTTTGGCTTTAGACCTCAACTTATAAAAAACAGGAATTTACTATGGATGGACTAAAAAATAGTACAATGATTTTTTAGATGATAGATCCAAACACATAATGCAATGGTGGCAATTTCGTAAGTGGTCAGTTCAGGACCATTCGACCATGGTTTAGCATCAACTCACAAAATAGGTACCAAGAAACTTTCTCTGCAAAATAGGTACCATTAATTTTAACGGTCTTATATAATTTTTTTTTATAATATTTGGATTGATTTTTTTTTTTGTAACTTGTGCATTGTTATTTTTTATTCAAAATGTTCGAATAGGAACATCGACGACGTAAAACGTCAAACTCTAAATAAAATGGGTTTTTACTGGCACTGGTTTCAATAGGTTCAATAGCATAGCACAACCACCCCCAATTAGGGGGGCAAAAAAAAAATCCTCTGGGTAGTTTCAAGTTATTCAATTGATGTATATATATAAGGGGACTGAGAAATCTGTTTTGATATAGTGGCCACGTGCTGGGCATGATGTGTCCCACATGCATGTTGATGTAATATTCTTTAATAATTCCAACTCAAATCTGCGGAGTGTAATGGATACACATGCTAACAAGTATTGAAAAAATGAAGTCCATGAATTATTATATTATTACGAGTTAAGATAATCTTAGTAATTCGCTTTCAATTCTCCATGTGCAAATTGTAATGATTGAAAATAACAAATGGAAGTCCATAAATTAGATTACGTGCCTGCTTTATAATCAAATGTTGTAATTCAATCTATATAAATGGGTAGTGGCCTAGCGGTATTACATTCTTATTTTTCTTTGAGAAGTAAGGGGTTCAAATTTTCTCATGGAGACACGTGTGTGTGAGTTACTAATTAAGAAGGAAAAAAGAAAAAAAAATGTTGTAATCCAATAATATAAGGAACCAAATTTCTAAGGACAAATGAGTATGAATTTTTTTATCAAAAACCAAAAAAAAAAGGAAATCATACAAGGAAGAAAAAACCACTCCATGGGCATCTAATCTTATAAATAATAATAATAATAATAATCCAATTGGTACAAGCTCCTCCTACTCAAAAGAGAGGTCAATGATTTGAACCTTCATGAAAGCATGGGTGGGTGTGTGTGATTGCTTAACATTACCTAAGAAAAGAAAAAAAATTGATTTGATTTGATTTGATCACAGTATGAATAATTAAATTTTTTTTTTTTCAAAAATTAAGAAATAAAAAACAGTAAGGTGTTGTTTGATAAAATTGAAAATTAAATATTAAAAATTTTAAGTTCAGAAGATTTTAAACCGTAAAATATTTTTTAAAATTTTAGCATTCAACATCTATTTTATGTGGCACTTACCGTTTTCACTAATACTCAAAATGCATTATTAAGCGCACTTAATTGGATAAACGTTTAATCCATTCATAATTAAGCACTGAATTGAGTTATCAACGGCATCTAAAGCCTAAAATGGAGACATTATCGTAGAGAAAGTAGGCCTGAAATTTTGTTGGATCTCTGCATTGAATTTGCTTAGAGGCCATTGGAGGAAATGAACTTTTATGCTATTAATTCTGTTATCTGTCGGCAACCATTTCAGACCAAGCTCAAACCTTCAATCTGATCCGCCAACAAATAGCATAAACAGTTTGGCAATAAAAACATCTGTATGTATACACATACTCAACAGGGACCCCTTCACAGGTTGTACACAAAAAAAGACAGGTTGTAACGAATAAACACTTCATATATGCACTCATTTACAAATTATCTGAGTTTGGTCCTTTGACAACATAGGCCAATACAAGCATGACTTGAGGAAATTAAAAATGAAGGCATGTGCAGAAATTAGATCAAATCTTATGCAAGCATAACTCAAAAATGTTGGATAGTAGGCATACAAAAAATTTACTAAAATCAAACAATTAGTGTTTTGAAAGTCATATAGATCAGAAAGAGGAGGACGAACTGGCGACGAGTAGGCTTTTGACTGGAGCTACCATTTGGTAGCATCGGGAAATTGTCTGGAGGTGGCATCTCACAGTTCTCACCGTTGAAATATATTCTTCTAGGAAAGGCCCATCCGTTTCCTAATGTAAATGAGTCCGAATCCTTTTCCAAAAGTATCTCTGTTGTGAGCGAACCCAGCCGCTTCTCATCAGCTTGCAACAGTTCATTGTTGTAGAATTCTAACCCCCAAAAGAGCGCGACTTCATCTGCAAATGTCAATGACTCAGAACTATAAGAAATCTCTATAATGAGGGAAACAAGAAGCAGTCCTGAGTGAAATTTTAGTCAGTAGTTGTTCAAATCTTGTTGGTCTATCAAGAAACCATGATGATGCAAGATCTTAACCCATTGTTCAAATCTTGTTGAAGATCAATGAATGAGGTCATAAAGAATTTAAGTTTGCCTGCTATGCTAATTGGACAGCCAGAAAAATCTGAATCCTATAACATGGCTTATTTGCTATCAGCTAGCTCCCTATCATCGATGAAAAGGGGGAAAAAAAAAAAAAGAAAAGAAAATGTCACAAGTGGTGTTTCTAATTATCTGTCAAAAATTTAGTACTGTATTAGTTTAGTACTGTATGTACTAAACTAATACAGTACTGTATGTACTCATTAGAAATGTATTAGTTTAGGACTGTATGTACTAAACTAATACATAGTACTGTATGTACTAAACTGATTTACCTCCTATATTCTTCTACGAAAGGCCCATCCGGTTCCTAATGTCAAAAATTTAGTACTGTATGTACTCATTTAGACAATTATTTAAAAGTCCATTTCTAAGAGTTTGAAATCTCCGACACATTGTGCCCATGTAGAAGCACAACACAAGTAGCGTTGACAAATCTTAATCATATTGTAAAATAAATCAAAGCCCCTTTATATGGAAGCTCATTTTGACATAAAAGGAGGTAAATTGCTCAAACTAAATGACCAATGGTTCGAGAAATCTTTACATAGCACTAGTAACTATGTTTAAGTCAAATGAAGATCCAACTTTTGATATGTCTCATTGGTAAATTGACTCTTACTAAATCCAGACCAATAAGTTATTTTAGCAATTTAATGTATATCAAATTTTGACGCATAGTTAAATCTCTTCCATTGATCATATTCAATATATGATCTTAATCGGTACAACAGGGCCAATCACAATACAAGTCCAGATAATCATTTGACACTGGTAAGGTAAAGATATATGGTTGCTAGACCATGACACACACACACACACACACACACATATATTTAGTGCATGCATATTTATCAAGGGTTAAGAGGTATACATATCTTGCTTTTTAGTTAGGAATATTCTTCTAATTTGAGTTACTTCCACTACTGCCACATGATATTGTAACATTTTCAGATAAAAGAGATTCCATTTAGGGCATGAAATGCCGCATTGGCTATAATACCTTTTATGCCAGCAGTAGGAAGCACTTTACTGTTGAAGCTATAGGTTCGAATAGATTGACTAAAACCTGGATGCTGAACTAACACATTCCAGTCTGAGTAGTTTCTTCCATAATTATAGTTAGAGATTGTCAGTTTCACCCTCCAGTGATCCCTGTAGTTGTTCTTAACATGCCAGTGAACTCGAAGTGGGCACATATGATCAGAGCATTGCACAATGTCAGGATCAGGTCGATTGTAAAGAGCATTCGCCACTGATAAAGGAGAACTTTCTCTGTTGAACACAAATACGGACACAAGTGGTGAATTAAATTGCAAACTATAGTCTGGTGATAAAAAGATAATCACAAAACAAAAACATGCCTTCAGCTGCTTGCTCTCATAATTTAAGGATGCTGTTAGTAATAACAAACCTAGTGCATTTAGTAGTACTCTGGTCTGTTGCTCGGCATCCACAGCTGCAATTGGGGCATGATGTGATGGTCGGATTATAAAATGATGAGAGTGAAGCACAGCATACTGGTGTTTTATTAGCCACATAACTAGAATAGGTGCATGTTGATCTCCATGTAACTGAAAAGTGTAAAAATCATCAGTCATACCATGGCTTAGACTAAAAGGTCATCAAAACAGGGGAGAAGAAAAATAGAAGAAGAAATCTCAAAAAATAAGTTCTTTTCAAATAATATGTAGTAAATGGGGCAAGAAATAATCTTTCTTAAGTTCCCAATATCTTATTTCTTTGCTCATAATATTAACTAATTCTAAAGTTTAGGCCCTGTAAAAATTAGAGCTATATTTTTGTCTCATCTTTGGCAGGAATGAAAGAGAGAAGGAATGGCACAAGGTAATTACAGCTGAACCAAGTAATAAACTACTACATTATATGCATTTGGGATTTCTTGGATAAGTTAAATCTTCAAAATTTTCAAAAGATAAATTGTAAATTAGGTTGGAAGAAGATAGAATTTAACCAGTTATCCCCCTTCAGGGGTTATGGAAAATAACACTCTTTCTTATCATATTATTATCAGGTAAAAAAGAGCCTTTTCAAATAAATTATTCCTTTCTTGTGCTTTCTTTTTGTTTAAAAGGGAGAGAGATGAATAGAGAACAACAGTCATGGTAATGCAACTGCAATGGCTCAGCTGACAGCTGTAACTTCTGTATCCAACTTTGAAACATATTTACACAAACTACATATATATATTATATTTGTATCTTCAAATTTCTTAAAGTAACTAGTCAGATCAAAATTCAAAGAAACTACCTCCAATTGGATAATCAACATAATTTTACATTGTACCATTTATTTTTGAAAACTTCCAGTATTTTTGAAACAAAAAAGAAGGGAGTATAATCTCAATTCTGTACAAGGAGATCTGGTTTCCCATTAAGGGTTTAATTACTATCCCAGGAATATCACTTTTTCAATTATAGCTATATAATGGAATAGGCTAAACATTAAAATCAACCCAATGGAAATGAAGCAATATCAACCCGATTGGACGATTAGGTAGACCAGAGCACCTTCTTCAAATCTACAACATTTTACAGAATATCTAACTCATGAGATTGCAGGATAGTGGAACAAGTTTCACCTGCCAACCCAAATAGTTTAGAAAAGGCTTACTCGAGTTGAGTTCTTTAATCGACGGGACACTTATCATCCTCAACACCTAAAATAAACCTCATTAGTGAACATAGCCATCAAATTTTATCAGATCCACCACAATCAGTTGAATGTCATAAGTCATTTTTTTTTTTGGGAAGATAAAGCAAAGGAGAGATCATACCATTGGGCTAGAGGCCCTTCGGTCAGATTTTGAAGTCATAAGCCAGATTTTAAAGTCACTAGACATATCTACTTTCATATTATACAATGCTATTCTGTTACTGCTACAATTTTTGGAGTAAAACACTTGACTGTGAATTACTTACTGAAAACTTGTTCTTCTCTTCTGCCTCCAATACTTGAAGAAACTGTGGGATCAGTGGTAACAAGAGGTCCACAAGTGTAACCAGGTCCTGGTGCTAGTAAAGTAAGATTTACAGGCTTGTATGCGGAGAAATTCCCCAAGTTGCCAACCTTGATCTCAAAAGAAGAGAATGACTTCAAAGGGTCGATAGCCCAGGCAGCCAGAAGGCCACCGCGACAGCAGTCCTGTGACTTGTTTTGTGGCAAGGCCTCTGGTAGGAGATCAGCTATAACAGGGTTTTTCTTGCAGGAGTGTGGTGTCGGGGGCCTGAAGGATGAGCAGTCCCCTTCTTGGGTAGCAAAGGCACCAGACATTGACCAGATGAACTCATTGTTGGTCCATGTCCAGCCCAGGTTCCAACCAGGTTTGTCCACATGGCGATACTGATAGAAGTTTTGGATGTTTACCCTTGCCTGAAAATAAGAGTGCTGTTAAGAGGATGAGGATTGTGTGAAACAATAAATATTTCACAAAGAATTTGGACTGTGAATGCTGGAGTGGTAGTAAGTCTGCAGTAGATGTGGAAGTCACCACATTCCACCCAAGTGAACAAATTGTTCTTTGCACGGTTGCACCATCAGAAATGATCAAAGGGCAAGTACACGATCATAGCAGTAAATTAGGGTCATGAAAGTCAATTAAAAAGAATGTGACAACAACTTGTTGATTTGATTAGTGTGGATGACTAATTATTAAACAATATTTATCAATTTATTATAAACCTAAATATCATATATGCGAAAATACAAATTCTTAATTATTATTCATTAGTAACTACTATATTCGAACTACTTAATAATCAATGCATATAATATTATCTATTAATTCTGCTGTCTATTATAAATATTCAATTTATAATCTACTCCGAATTTTATCAAATTGTTTAGTAATTACTATTCATTGGCTACTTAATAGTCAATGCATTTAATTATGTACTCCTTATTAATTATGTTATCAAATTCAATTATTTACTCTACATATTATGAAATTGTTTGAACATACTTTAATCATTAACATTTTATATATTGTCATTTTAAACGTATTTATGTATTTGGGATTACAGCCGTTTCAAATATTTTTTAGCATTAGATGATGGAGAAAAGAATTCTTGGCTTTGATAGTCGTGTATGTTACGTCACGGCTGCTGTCCCGTGTCTATTACACCGCAATCATCACAATTATGATGGTCATTACCATCACTTAATTCTTACTTTTACTAATTAGTATAATTTGCAATTTAATGAAATATTATCAAACACTTTCTTTTATTAGTCAGTTAACTTTCTTTCTTTGACAAATCCCAAGCATGAAAAAGATAAAAGTCAAGTTTTGATCATATAGTCTGTGAAACAAAAAATTGATGAGGAAAAGATATACCTTTGCATCTCAAAATACACGAAAATATATTTGCATTATGAACCTACATCAAAACTTCCAGAAACCACTAGTTACCAATAATTTATATTGAAAAGCAAGATTATAATCAGTTCAATTCCTCTTCTTTTGCCCTAAATTATGTATAATTAGATTAGCAACCAGGTTTACTTACAAAATAGAACAATTCGATAATTCAAGATTAATTAAGAGATTTTTGGGTGGTCATCAAATGAAACTGTCCATCCTGTTTTACATAGAATTGGTACAGACAAGTTGTCCATGTGGAATGGATTGTCACCATTATCATCTTATTGTAATGAAGATCAGACATCAGATTTCTCATTGAAATGCTATAATATTTTAAGAAAGTATCAAGTAAAATCAACAGACACATGAAAATTGGCTGGCTGATAGTTGATCATTTAGTCAAAATTGAAAGCATAATAAGCCGATAATTGGTAACAGTACTAACCACATAGCCATCATCTGTCCACTGAAGTATGTCGAATGTAATCGTGATATTTCCATTTGGATCCAAGGGGTCATAGCAATCTGCAAACCAAAGAAGTGCATCTCATTTAGCCAAAAGGAGATCTCTCAGATCAAATGAAATGAAAAACAAGAAAGGAAAAGTATGATGCCTGATAAACTGCACATGGTAACTAATAATATCAACATCAGTGTAGAACACCATACACGAGAAAAGATTAACTCCATGCTCCTTCGAAGATTAGCAGAAATAGATTGATAAAAGTTTTTTTTGGTAAGGATAAGATGGATGGAAGTTGTTATAGTTTAATGAGACAAACAAGGTCTTTGAGTACTTTAGTACGAAGGAAAAAAGTTGTTCCAATCCAAGCTAGAGAAATCCATCTTTTGCTCACAGCTCATCAATGTCTCCCATTCTTAATCAGAACAAAGGAGAATCATTGGAAACACCAACTGGACATGAAAGACAAAAAACCCAAAGATAAAGTCCTATAGAATTCGACTAGAAGATTCTTTTACGACCCATGCACACCAACCAACAGAATCTAAGCTATTGGAAGGCGGCTTCATTTGTCCTTTCCACCATCTCCTCCTATATGGTGGAGGGCGGACAACAATAGAACATGCACAAATTTATGACCACACGGTAAAATGTTACATTTCATGCTCAGACAAATTGGAACTGTTGTTACCAAAGAATGCAAGCTGTATATGTTGCAACCCCAGAAATAATAGCTGGAAATTCTTGCAATCGAAGACTAACCTTGTCCCTTTCTTCTTTTTTTCTTCCATCAAAAAATAAATAAATTCATTGTAATCCTATAAAAATCAATCTGAACAAAGTGGTAATTATGTTCCAAAGTCAGAATTTAAAAAAAAATACTAAAAGCATTGGCTAAGGACAAGAAAATCAAATCTGAAATTGCAATATCTAGATACACAGAGGGTAACTTATCATGAACTATTTAACAATTTTGACCAACGACAACTTCGTACACAATATAACTATTCCATAAATACACAACCAGCCTGATATTTTTCTTTGACACTGAAAATGAATTCAGAGATGACAAGAAAACACAATAGATGAACCGGAGTATGTATCAAATAAGGCATTGTCATTCATAGCTCACTAGATCCATCAAAGCCAACAGGCGAAAGAAGATCATTAGTTCAAACACAAGACTCACTGCATGTCTTAATCTTACGTGGCCGGCCACCATCAAACATTGACAATACCCAACACGTACTTCGACTTGTTTCAATTGCAATTTGGACCAAACATTTCATCGAACACCTTATCGCAATACAACACACAGAACCCAATGGGCATTAAGCCCAAACAGTGTGATCTCTCCTCCATCATTGTTGGGTGCAATATTACGATTGTGCGTGCTTCTTCTTCCTTTTTTTTTTTAACTTCCAAAAACAAAAACAAAAAAAATCTTATTTTTGTGCTGTACAAAATTTCTTTTACATTATATAAATAGTCTCTAAAACGTTCTCACGATTTTCTCCAAGAACGTGCTTACAATTAAAAAGTATAAGAGCCAACCATCTCTCCACGTGGAACCACTTTAGAGACGATGGCTTCTGGGCAAGAGTGATAGAAAAATATTGATCCATAATTTCTCAAAAACAAATGCAAGTCTATTGGTTAGTTATAGACATATATAGAGTACATTTTTTTGAAAGGTATTGGTTAGTTATCCGTCTTTAAAAAGGGTCCACATACATTTTGGGTCAGAGCAACGAGTGGGTTGGTTATATGGGTTCAATTTGGAATGCACAGGCAGGGCCCGTCTACCTTATAAAATATGTTCTCACATTTCATAAACAATTTTTTGTGTTGGGTACTGGGAATGTATCTATAGTTTACTTTTCTCTCTCTTTCTATTTTTATTTATTTTTTTTATTCTTACTTTAAATTTAATATTTATATAATAATGATGGGTTATTTTTTTATTGAATTGTTCGAAATATATAGCTTCTAATAAAGTGAAAAATGAGGAATCAACCTTCCTAATTCTTCCTAATTCAATCCAATTAAATTTTTATTCATTCAACTCCTACGTTATAATTACATTTTTCTATCAATACAATATGGCAGATAATCCATATTATACCCATTTTACTCTTTTAGAGTGCTTAAAGATATAGGTGGAAGTTGTGCAGCGTCAATATTAACTCCCTTTATCATTTTCTTCCTCAAAATGAAAAATAAAATAAAATTGCTTGTACCATGACAAAAGAACTTATTAGGGGGAAGTGCAGAAAACACCCCTGAAGTATACTTTTTGTAGCACTTTTACCCCCTACTTGAAAAGGTATGCAATAAACACCCCTGATCTTTTGAAATTGTGCGAAAACAACCCTCAATCAAAAATTAGTATTGTAATACCTATTTTACCCTTTTACTCTTCCAAAAATGCCCATACCAAACCTTACCCTCCACCCCCAAAACCGGGTTGACCCTGAAC
>JAOTQH010000005.1:5633214-5647215 GCA_025631255.1 Cornus kousa | reverse complement strand
ACCTCGCACTCCACGCGCTTCAACACCGTGGTCAGGAAGGCGCCGGAATCGTTGCCGTCCACGACAACGTGCTCCAATCGGTCACCGGCGTCGGCCTCGTCTCCGAAGTCTTCAACGAGTCGAAACTCCGTCAGCTTCCCGGCGACATCGCTATCGGACACGTTCGCTACTCCACAGCCGGAGCTTCCATGCTCAAGAACGTCCAGCCCTTCGTCGCCGGGTACCGATTCGGCTCCGTCGGCGTTGCCCACAACGGTAATTTGGTGAACTATCAAGCTCTTCGTGCTACGCTTGAAGAAAATGGGTCAATTTTCAATACTAGCTCTGATACAGAGGTGGTTCTTCACCTTATCGCCATATCAAAGGCTAGACCTTTCTTTATGAGGATTGTTGAGGCTTGTGAGAAGCTAGAGGGTGCTTATTCGATGGTGTTTTTGACCGAAGACAAGTTGGTTGCGGTTCGAGACCCGTTCGGGTTTCGGCCGTTGGTTATGGGTAGGAGGAGGAGCAATGGTGCTGTTGTGTTTGCCTCGGAGACTTGTGCATTGGACCTAATTGAGGCCACATACGAGAGAGAGGTGTATCCTGGTGAGATATTGATTGTGGACAAAAATGAGGTTCAATCACTTTGTTTGATGCCCCATCCCGAACCCAAAGCTTGTATCTTTGAGCACATATACTTTGCCCTGCCTAGTTCAGTTGTTTTCGGAAGATCAGTGTATAAATCGCGCCACGAATTTGGTGAAATACTTGCAACCGAGGCACCGGTTGATTGTGATGTTGTTATAGCTGTGCCGGATTCCGGTGTGGTGGCTGCACTTGGTTATGCTGCCAAATCAGGTGTGCCATTTCAGCAGGGGCTGATTAGGTCACATTATGTGGGGAGGACTTTTATTGAGCCGTCACAGAAGATTAGGGACTTTGGGGTGAAGCTGAAGCTCTCACCGGTCCGAGCTGTTTTGGAAGGGAAGAGGGTTGTGGTGGTTGATGACTCGATTGTGAGAGGAACCACCTCTTCAAAGATTGTTAGGTTGATCAAGGAGGCTGGGGCTAAAGAGGTTCACATGAGGATAGCAAGTCCACCCATTATTGGTTCATGTTATTATGGAGTGGACACACCTAGCTCTGAGGAGTTGATTTCGAATAGGATGAGTGTGGAGGAGATAAGAGAGTTCATTGGGTCGGATTCGCTCGCCTTTCTGCCATTGGAGAGCTTGAAGGATTCGTTGGATGAAGATCATCCCAACTATTGTTATGCTTGCTTTTCTGGGAAGTACCCAGTTGAGCCCAATGGGAAAGTGAAACGGATCGGCGATTTTCTGGATGATGGGTTGAATGGAAGCATTCAATCCATTGAAGGGGGATGGATTCAAGGAACTAGAACTAGAAATAATTCAGTACATAAGGAGGAGGAGGAGGAGGAGAAGGGAGTTTCACTATAGTCATGTTATGTTGTCTTTTGCTTTTATAGCATAGGTGCTTTTTTTTGTGATGCAGCAACTGGTGAGTGACTAATGTTTTCGATGACATTTTCTTATGATAATATATATTGTTGTGTTAAAGTTGAATTACTAGTAATAAAATTTTGTCTTTTGCATTGTCTATGATGACATCCATTTGAGTGCTTTGGTAGCATCTCTGGTGTACTTTTGGCCTATTCATTAGTTCAACACACGGTGAGATTGATGTGAATGGAATGCCCAAAAAAAAAATCATCAGTGTTCAGTAAGTGTGGACCAGAAAAGCTAGTTTCCAAGATTTAGCACGTTCTATACATTTAGACACGTTCTATACATTTACATACACCGGACAAAATAGGAGGGGGTGCCATTAAGCAGCAGGAGACCACAATCTTTATTTATTTATTTATCCTGGCAAATTAGGAAAGGGTGGATTCAAACACGGTCATCCCGAGTACGAGTAGAGGGAGCTGAGCGCACGACCGTGTCAGTGTTGTTTGAGAATTTCTCTTTTCACTTGAATATTTTACTTCTTGATTCATTTTAAAGAACGCTAATGTGGGCAATTATATGCATAATGACACGGTTCTATTCCTGTTGGCAACTGAAAAAACAAAAAAATTTGAAGAGGTCCATTGCAATGCATATATTAATGCCATTTTATGAAAAACGAAAAGCATTTCCAGATAGAATTAATGGTCATGGCTAATTCTGAAAATTGGCAACCCGCATAGTCTAACAGGAGAATTACAATGCCTAAACTTAAAATACCAAAATAACTTCAAGATTGGATGACATTGGGCCACATATGCAAGTAAACAAACAATTCATTCAAAGGGCAAAACAATAGAACTATAGAAGACTTCAATTAAATTATAATTCTGCCTCACAAAATTAAGCCAATCTATGTAATGCTCAACTAAAATATATATTTTTCCCGGTAAGGTAAATAGAATACATTTTATATTAATGAGATCTTTTGCTTTGACCTTCTAAAATTAGCATCATGGATGAAAAAATAATTAAGCTTCAAAACCCACTTCATTCTCGCGACATCGTCGATCATAGCAACTTATATTAGAAGCCCACTTGCTTCACTTTGCAAGGCATAGACAGACAGTAGTCCATTAGCCATTTTCTGCTCTGTCATAGGCATTGGATTTATGCTTTGGTGCAAATGTAAAGCCCTCTGGAACCTTGCCAAGTACCATCTCAGATATCCTAATCTGCACAAGGTAATTAACAAAACAACAACAATAAAAATGACAGTAGTCGTCGTAGAAATAGCAGTAGTCATTCCAAATATAAGGTAACAACATACCCAGTCCGCTGCAGAATCAGAGGCCATTAGCGTCTCAAGGTCATCCCGACCATAGTATGAGGGTGGCCGCCAATTCAGTCGTTGTGGAGTAACTTCTAAAAGGCCAACAGGGATATATCTGCATGTGTAACTAAGCCATTCCAACAAGAAGTGTCGAGTTGTTTCCACTCCTGCATCATATGAATCAGAAATCAGAATACCCATCACATTCTGGATAAAGCACAATGTGGAAGTTACACTCCTTCAAATAGTCAAAAACTGAGGCAAGTAGTACACAACCACACAACAAAATCATCTGGAGCTCCTTTGACTCGATTGATACCAAATGAATAGTAAATACCTTTTGCGTCAGAACCCCAGTGTTCAAGGCCAAAACGTACATAATCCTTCAAAATATTTAATCGTTCCCCAGAACTGATGTCCCAGTGTCTTTGTTCTTTGATTTCCGTAAATACCCAAGGCTGCAAAGCATAGCAGATATAATTCACATTTCATAAAACATAGGCTTAAATGACTCAGCAAAACACACATAAGAAAATCACGGGAAGCCAAAGCTTCAAAAGAAAACCTTAATCAAGGCTCCTCGAGCAATCATGCATGTAGAGAGCTCAGGGCAATCAGACTTGTGCTTGTTCCAGTCTAAATACGAATTGATATCTCCATTCCCCAGGACTTGCAAAGAATCAGGGGCCTTTCTCGCACACTGATAGATGTATTCCCAATCAGCAAGCTTGCTATAACGTTGCTGACGTGATCGACCATGTATTGTCACTGCAGTTGATCCCCAACCACCAATATCTTCAATTAATGAATCGATGCGGTTTCTCCCCTCAAAATAACCAGTACGCACCTAAAGAAGAAAAAACTACATTAAGTTGCACCTCAAACACACTCAATAAGTAAATATATTTTCTTTTAGCTCATATTAAAAACAGAAAAGAAAATTTAAGGGTCAAAATTTTCAATGAAGGTGGATCATCAATTGACTATAACCATTCATGGGTGTCACACTTCCAAAACTAACACTCTATCAGAGATGACAAACAAAAATTGATGCATTTTTCAATTTAACAATGTAAACTTGAAAAGCCAAACAGAATCACAGATCATTTTGTCTTTCACATATGTCTAACTCAAAAGATTACCAAATACCTTGACGGTAATAGGTTTGTCCACTGTGGCAGAAGCTGCCTGTATAACGTTCTTCATTCGCATTGGTTTTGTAAGAAGAGATGATCCAGCACCCTTATTAACAACAATATCAATTGGGCACCCCATATTAATGTCAATGAAGTCCACTGTGCATTCTTGATCTATAAGTTCAACCGTTCGCGTAACCGTGTCTGGATATGCACCACATATTTGAACGCCAAACAAATCCTCAGATGAATGACGCCTCAGCAATGCCCATTCTGAAGCTTGACCCTGTTCTCATGTCAAGTGACTGTAAATTTTACAATACATTGCATATGTGATGCAAAGCATTTACAAAAAACAAAAAGAAAAAGACTGAACACTTCTCCATGGGTGCAAATCTTCCCTCCCCACTCTCCAAAAAAAAAAAAAAAAAAAAAATTGGGTAAGAAAGACAAAATTCTATTTGTAATGCGGAACCCCCCATTAGAGGCATTGAATACAATCTTCAATCACTGAACGAACATGATTTGGGTTACAAATACAATATTCAACTATTGCAGTCAGAATTGGGGCAAACATTACTGATCCCAGATATTGAGGTATTATGTTAAGAACATAAACTGTTTAAATGCATGGCACATATAGAGTCCTGTGGAAACAAAATCCATAACACTCTATTGTAAAGTGGGAAACAAAAGGTAGCCTACTAAAAAAAGAAAAAGTAGTATGTTCCTATGCCAAAAGAACAACATATTACCAACGGGCCATTAGCCCAATGGTATATCTCTCCTCCCTCAAAGGGAGGTGAGGGGTTCGAGACCCGTTGTGGACCCACATATTTCACAAAAAATACGTTATAAATCAGGCTGAATAAGTTGTAGAATGGATCTATGTTGCTAGCCAGAAAGCAAAGCATAAATTTGAATGAACATCAGAGACAGTATATGGTGCATAAAAGCTAAATGTGTAGCGGAAAACTAAAAAAAACTTGTTCAGTTGATATGATGCAGTTTTGTGTGCGCGCGCGCGCGTGTAATGCAAGTAATATTATATTGAAACATCAAAGTTATTGGAAGTTGCCACCGTTCGTTGATAAGTCATATTACAGAATCAGAAAGTGCTACCAAAACAGTATACAAACCTGCAAGAGATTAGTGCACATCGCCATTTCACCACATGTTACATCAGCTCCTAACACCTTGCAAACTCTTCGGTAGGGAAGATTCCCAACTGTGGTCAGAGGTGCAAGATACAGTTTATCTCTAAAATCAATTAGTTTCTTTTCACGTGGATGTAGCTTAAGGCTTGCATCAGTTTCTGTGAGAACATGGTCGGCTATAGTTTCTGATTCAATTTGTATACAGCTTTTTTCCAAATCTTCCTTAGGAACACCCGCACCTGTTGCAGTATCACCCAGGTAAAATGCATATATTTTTGTTGAATGACAATCTTAGAATAAACATGAAAGAATAAACACCAAAAAAATTAAACGAACCATTATTTACTTCACTAGGACAACAGTTATCGTCCATTGAAGATTTTGATTTCTTAAGGGGCCTAAGTTCATCGGTTACAATTGCCTCATCTATGGAACCATCTTCTACCGGTGCTTTTGAAGAGCACTCTGGCACTTCTGGAGAGCATTCCACTTTTTTAACTGAATTACCAGCCACTTCAGTACAACCATTTTCAGCAGTAGCACAAGACCCATTTGAAGCAGCCTGATCACCTTCCTTCTTATCTACCAACATTTTTGCTTTCGGATTCATCTTCCCCTGAAATTAGAATGTGAAATCACTGACGAACCAAAATGGAGACCACACAGAGGGAATAGCATGAGGAGAAATGTAGGATACTGTCTGCGCATACCAGAAGCCCAAGAAGTTTGAGTGTAGCATCTGCCTTAGGGAAGCTCATTTTGTTTTTCCAGAGAAGCCTCTGGACATCTTTGTTCAGTCCATTCATTTCAGAGCTTTTCTTCTGAACATTCAAGGTTCCAGCAGGACCACCATCCAAATGTGTACCTGAAAATCTGCAGGCCAGCCCGTAAGGGCATTTCCGTTCAATGGTGAGGAAAGGACAGTTTCCCTCTAAATCAGCTGGTTTCTGCATTAAAGAACACAAAAATCCAGTCAAAAGAGTTGATTGATTAGAACATTTATTCAATAAACCACCCCGGGGGGAATGTTTCTCTGTACCTGAGCTTTAAAGCCTTCTAAGTTGTGGTTAAAGCGACAACTGTCTTTATAAGGACATGAATCGACATCTCCGCTTTTTGCAACCTCAGGACAGAGATTTAGCGAAGACTTTTGTTCCTGTGAGGCACGAGGCATCTCTTGTGATTAGATAACAATTCAAAATGATTTTCTCAAAACAAGATGCCTATCCACACAAGAAAAACAATTTATTACTTCCCTTGTGTAAGTAAAAGTTAAAGCCATTAGAAGCATATAATATGGTGGTATTATACCAGAGTTTAGACAGTGAAAAAACTGTGTTTTGGGGTCTTAAGGTCTTAATTGGATGTGAAGTTCTTTAAAAAGAATGGGGAACAAGGACACATCTCTCTCTGTCTCGATTTTTTTTCCCAAATTGTTTTATTTCTTCTTTTTTGTTCCTTCCCGTGCTGTTCTTACTTCTGATCCGATAACCAGCCTTCTTTGACCTAATTATAGCCCCAAAATTCCTAAGCTTCATTTCCTAAACTTAAACGCTACTTCACCCCACCACCCCTAACACTAAAACCTCTCACTATGCTGAATATTCGAACCTATATTAACCTTAACCAATAGCCAACCCTTATTCCATTTCCATCAATAATCCTATATTTGCAATTTTTCTTTAGATTTTTATGTTATCGTACACAGTATACAATCAATACCTAACCGTGGAACACCTTGTTTCATACTTTAAAGGTTCACCTAAGTTATAGAAGTAACAAACCATTCAAATAATTTCAATTATTCAGCTCAATTTCAAGAATTTGTTCAAATTTGTCTGACCTCACAGCCAAATGCATTTTAAAATAAGTACTCAACTGACGAATTTCTCCTCCTTTAAACTGCTACTGAATTTATTTATTTTTCACATGAATTGCTCGGAAAAAAAAAAGAAAAGAAAACCAACTTTTTCTGAATTTCGAAGCCTTAAGTTTGGAGTCACATGACAAATCTTGGTGAGGAAGGTTCTTGACTGATTTCAATCATATTTACAGTATAAAAAATGCTTCTTTACAATTATGCGAAAAATGGCTGATAATTTGTTTAAAAAACACCAAGTACGAGAAGAATCATATTCAATCACAGCAGTTTTAAGCATAATCATCAATCCTAAAATATACAAAATAACAAAATCTTAGTAAATTTCTCAATCCAAAGTGTATATTATATAGAGTCCGCCCTAATATGCCACATTCCATGGCTTCACAACATGCCTCCCTAAATACAGACATCGATATATACACACACACAAACACGCATATGTATGCATGTGTGATTGTGTGAGAGAGAGAGAGAAAGAGGGGAGGACCTGGCGGCGTTCTCTCTTGAGCTGCCTTTTCGATTTCTTCTCCTTGAGAATGTTGGAAGAAGCGGGCTTGGAGTCAGAAACGACGTCGTTGGAGTCGTTATTGCAAGGTCTGGTAGGCGGAGGACGAAGGAATTCTCTCTTCACCGGAGCAATGGATTTCGCCACCAGCTCTTCCGGTGTTAGTTGAGCAACTCCTCCTCCGTCTGAAGGTGGATCCACCGGAACCTTCGGTTTATCGACGACGACCTCCGCCGCAGACCCGTCCATATCGGGACAGTTTAGTTCTGTACTGCGGCTTTGGTGTGTTTGTGTGTGCTCCGTGCAGTGAAGAAAGGTTTTTAGGGTTTGCTTGCTAAAGGGAGACGTGTGTGTGGTAACGTTTATTTGTGAGTAGAGAGACTCAGGAAAAATTAACAGTTCTCAAAAATAAAATAAAATAAAAATAAATATTATTTTCAAAATTATATAGTTATGATTTTTTATAATTCTTTTATTTTCAATCGTAGCAACATATTCTAAAAAAATGTTCTAAGAAAACTGAGTCAAATAAATCTTGGAACACATTTGATATATGCCACAGCTTCTGTCCTTCTTGAAATGAAAATTATGTTATGTAAAATTTAATTTATTTATCAATGCAAAAGCAAAGTTACCAAGACTTAAAAGAAACTGTTTATTGATCAATTTTGGTCTACATTGTCAATTTGAGAAACATTCATTACTCACATATTAAATAATGTATATACACACACACACACATATATATATATATATGTGAAAACAAAGTATAATTTTAGGAAAGATTAGATAGATATACGATACTTTATTGCTTATAAATCTCATATAACAGTTTTTTTTTTTTTTTTTTTTTTTTTTTTTTTTTTTTTTTTTTTTTTTTATCGTTCCGAATGGCAAGGCCTTTGCAATTTCTTCCATTTACTTGGCTTCACAACAAGTCAATTTGCCCCCAAACAGATGATGCTTCTTGGAATATAATATACAATCACTCTTGAAAGTCATTGCCTTTTGTATGAACAAGAGTTGTGAATTGAGAAGGTGGTTATAAATCTGCCTTGTATTATATGCCTTTCAGTCGGTCACAAAGAAAATTTTCATGGGAGATTCAAGCATCCAAGACCGGCCATGCGTGCCACGGTGGGTGGCACAACGGCTACAAGAATTGAAGGGAATGAGGGCCGGGGGTAGGGGGAAGAGAGAGGGAGAAAGAGAGAGCTGTAGTCCAGAAACTATTATTGAACATGGTTCTAACAAAAAGCCAACTTGATGCTGCAGTTTCTATGGGACACAATCTAGCCAAACTGTGAATGTGGGAGGTTCTGAAGGAGCAACGGCACACACCTTTTTAACTTTTAGCAGCACGAGCACGAGCACGAGCAAGAGCAAGAGCAAGAGCAAGAGCCGACCGGCAAAGCCGTGCTAAGAAACCTCTGAAGACCACTCTCTCCTCGTGTGACCATGGAGACATCTATGCTTCCACCATCATCAGGGAAACAAAAGTACAACTAAATTTGCAGCATACAAGTTCAATAAGTTCAATAACCAATCTTTAAATATATATATGTCACATGCTACAAGTTCAATTACACGTTCCATTGCAATGATAGACAGATAGAAACATGTAATCTTAACTCAATTCATATCTAGAAACATCAAACATCCACCATTATTGTTTACATTTGGAAAAGAAATAAATCCGACCAAAAAAAGTAACACAGAATCATAAAATAACCAATCTGAAGAAGAGTTCAGGTTTAACTCTCCTTCACAACAAAATACATCCAAAAGATCTTCAATCCAACATCATATTTTAGTACAGAAACAAAAGCTATAGATATAGGGCTTGTACATGACCTAAATGAACAGTTGGAGGTGGACATGCAAGAAAGGTTGAATTTATAATTACGACACCTTACTATGTTTTGTTGTAGATGCAAAACTAATGAATGAATGCATTGAATAAACTATTGCTGAATAATTAGGAACAATAGACGACAAAATAAATAAAGAGGCAACCCAAGCTTCTACACCATTTCATCCTCCGCAAACCTACTGGTTTGATTCATGTTTTGTGATTGCGCCGCCATTCTGCTGCAGTTGCTGTGGTTGCGACTGCTGCTGTTGCAACATGTTTTGGGTAGGCTGCTGCTGGTGGAACATCTGAGAGTTGATGGAAAGCTGCTGAAACTTTGAAGACTCTCCACTCAGCTCAGCAGTAGCAAGCTTCAACCGTTGAACCTCGGCACTTAATGCCTCATTTAGAGCTGTCATTATCATCAAGATTAAGCATGCAGAAACACCTATCAATATGAGTTTTGTACAAATTGCAAGACGAAATAGTAGAGAAACAGTAATTAGCAAAAGTATATAAACTGTTATTCAAAAAGGAATACCGTCACTACAGAATACAGATACCTACCAGCCCATAATAGGAAAAGGCATTAACAACTAAACCTAATGTTACATCAGACTTCCAACCAGCTTGTGCACAAGGGAACAACTTGTAGTTTCCTTCAGTTTCAGCATTTTTTTT
The DNA here is from genome assembly GCA_025631255.1 of Cornus kousa. Classification (NCBI taxonomy): domain Eukaryota; kingdom Viridiplantae; phylum Streptophyta; class Magnoliopsida; order Cornales; family Cornaceae; genus Cornus; species Cornus kousa. The sequence goes on along the minus strand of JAOTQH010000005.1, from coordinate 5,637,218 downwards.
ATAATTTATATTTATTTGGATAATTAACATTTTTGAATTATTACCCAAATTGTCTTGCTGCTACTACAGAGAGTGATGAAAAATCCACTCCAGAAGTGTTGCATTTTTTTCAACATGCATGAAGAAATCCAATCAATCTAAGGATTCTCAGCCATCAAATACTTCATAACTCAAATTTCAGCGCACACAAACACAGAGAGACAGATTACTCATTCAACATGGATACATCACTTATTGTTACTTATCAAAAAATAATAATAAATAAATAAATAAAAACTACATCACTTGTGAGTTATGGTCCAGAAACACAAAAGTGAACTACATCAATTCAAATATCTCTGACATGGCATTTTAGTAAATTTGAAAGTGAACTTGGACACGCACTTTTCGTTTATTAAAATAACAGCATTTGTGTAATTGATATAGTTCAAAGTTCAAACAATTTTTTTTTTTAAAAAAAAATTCTTTTGGTAAGTTTGTATAATTCAAATATCTATGACATGGCAGTTTCTTTGTTGAAGGATGCTAATAACATATGACAACAATCACCGTCAGACAACAGAACCTGATTGAGTTTCACAGTACAGATGAATCAGCTCGGAAAGTTCTGTGATATAATATACACATGCTGCACTTCTTTCGTTCTCTTAACCACCTCGCAAAGAGGTGATCAGAAAAAGTACTGAAGTACAACATCTATTGTACTCATGAATAAAAATATAACTATTGTTTTATTCTTTTAAGTATCGAGCCTAAAGAAATCTTTTTTTTGCCCATCTAATTGCCAAGGTGGATATTTCATCATCAACAATTGAATCAATGTTTGAAAGCTAAGATTCTTCTCCCAAGTCATCAAGTGTCATTATATACATATAACAATAAAAACACTTATTGGAAAATTAGCTCCTCTTATTAGCCCCAACTTACATAGCACACTACAACCTACCAAAGAAACCCATTTTTATTTTATTTAGAATACACAGAATAAATTGTCTATGACTCATAATTTTGTGCATTAATAGCTCCATGCACCATTCAACATAATATGCTTACGTAGTAGCAAAATGAGTACATGTGCCACTCTCTAGTTTCCACACAACCAAGTTTCAACACTATTGCGCATTACAAAATCTATAATATAAGCAAAAGGCATATCATATAACAAAAGAAAAATCATACCATCTCGAAGTTGTGCCTGTTGTTCCATGGCTTGTAGGCGAAACTTCAACTCATTGTTCTGGTTTGTTAGCCCAGTAGAATCTCTCTGAATGCAAGCATGAAGAAGAAACAATAAGACATTGAAAATAAAAGTGAACTGGAACAGATTATTAGCAATTCAAATTCCCACCTGTAACATTGTAAGCTGTGCCGACAATGTTGTTGCTTCTGTCTGTAGTGTTTGAACCTTGTGTTCCAACTCTGCAATATATCGCATTTTTCGTTCTTTTGAACGTGCAGCCGATTGACGGTTAGCCAGAATCCTAAAATTGACCGATAGATTAGTTAATGTAATGTACAATAGCTAACTACAGGGAAGCAGCAGGATTAATTAATACATTACCTTTTGGCTCGCTTGGGGTCAGTCAATGCTATCTCAGAAAGTTTCTCATTTGCCATAATTTTCTTGAGTTCAGCTCCACTGAACTCACCATTCCCAAATTCCAAGCTAAAGGTATTTGAGTTCCCATCCATAGAATCACTGGGCGACAGTTGTCCAGGGCGTGTCTGGGAAGGTGGCAGTTTTGGTGACTCGTCACCGAAGTTCATCTTTCCCATAAAACTATCCATGGAAACACTTCTATAGTGTCTGGTGGTTGGAGCAATATCCCCCCCTGCATTCCTTTTGACACCTTCCCTCTTCTCAGTCAAAGAACTAATCCCTGTCCTCTGCAAGCTATTGCCATTTTCATTTACACTGCTTGTTGCTTCATTATCACTGCTATCACCTCCAGTTGTCTTTGTCCCACTGGCTCTACTATCCATATCATCACGGTTCTCGTTACACTGCTTGTCATCAACTCTTGAAGAGTTCAATGCATCAATATTGTCCAAATTCATATAAGCAGAAAACAAGTCATCCACAACTTCACCCTCAGATTTCCTCTCACCCATCCCTTCAGCATTGCTCTCACCACCTTTATCCCAACACGTCTCTCGTTTAACCAACTGAATTGGCTGAGCCGCTGCAGGCCTTTCCAAAGCACCCACACCCCTTAATGGTATGAGTGGTGGCGAAGATTGCATCACAGTAGAAAATCCAAATGGGATATCACTATTAGACCTCCTGTGCGTCTTGCGAGGAGGGAGACTCTCCCCTGCCCTTGAGGAATTAACCCTCGAGAAGGGCGAGGGTGGAATTAAAGAGTGTGAGTTCGTATCTCTATCCTCCATGGATACATCAGCTGATACCCTATCAGAAATTGTGTTAGACGAAGAGTCCCTGTATGGTGACGGGCTTAAGGGGGGCAGGGAATCAAGTGAGAAAAATGAAGGCTGAGACAGGGATCGTGAATGGGTAGGTCCTGGGCTAAAATTCTGCCAACTCAGTTGCTGATTCGCCGGCCGGGTTACCGGGATCTGCGAATAAGGCGAAATAGGAGGGATTTGAGGGTGTGATGGAGGTATACCGACCCTCTTACTGCCATCAACACTAAAATTTGGAGAGAATTGTCGCATCGGAGCTTGAATTTGCGACGAATTCAGCTGAGGTATATCCAGGTGGTTAATTGAGATGGGTTTTTTAGGGACAGACGACGATGAAGTCCCAAAAGAAGATTGCTGTCTTTGCATCATATCAGTATTAGCTTCCTCTGTATCACCCATTTGCTCCAACTCACAACTATAAACTCTATATATAAATATATAATCAAACAATGTCCCTTGAAAACCCCTACCGTATCAGTTCAGTCCCACCTGAATCACAAACCTATAAACTTCAATTGAAGCTCATATCTAAGAACATTAAATAAAAAAATAAAAAATAAACTCTGTAACCTTACAACACTAACAAATGAATCTGAAAATGGAAGACAAAATTAACACGGCAGTCCAATTATATACCATACAAGAATCGAGTAGGGACAAGTCGGAGAAAACAAACTTTCACAATACCTTGAAGCGAATTGACCATTTTCAAACCCTAAGACAAGCAAGACCGGCACAAGCTAGCGATGGTTACTCCGCCACATTTGGCGGCAGTTTAGCGGAAGTGTACAAAATGTTGAGGCGTCACTAACTTCTTCGTCAAATGACGGGAACACCGAAGACCGCAGGCGGAGGATGGCTCTCTCTCTCTAGCTTTCTGTCTCTCTCTACACTGTCTCTCTCTCTCTATCGACGACGATTACACGGATTTCATGACTACTACTACTACGCGTGAATTTAATATGAATTTCATTTGAGGTGGAATCTTCATTTCGCCCGCATTTCAATTTCATTCCGACCGCATTTGAATGTACATTTTCTTCCCCTATCACCGCAGATTATGTAGCAATAAATCTCTCTCGAATAAAATATTTTATTATAGTTTTACGCTCGTCTTGAGCGCGTGTAAACACTGCCAAATCAAAGTTGTTTGCTATTCTTTGAGGTTTTTTGGCACGTGCAATGTAGGAGAGTAGGGATGGGCTTCCTTCGTTTTAAGAATGGTGTAGCGTATAATATCTCTCTTAATAAGGTAATGATAATTTTATTTCTAAACCATATCTTATTACTTTTAGTAAAAAAGAAGGTTGTTTGGTAGAAAGGAAAATGGAGAGGGTCAAAAGAAAGAGGGATGGAAGAACTTTCTTTGGTTAGTGAAGGAAAAGAGAGGGGAGAAAGAAAGGAGAGGAAAGGTGTTTCATTCCCGCGCTCCATTTTTTTCTATGAAAAATCATATAATTAAATTAAATTCGTTATCTTTCTCTTATGCTTTGTTCGGTAGGAAGGAAGAAAGAGGGGTGGAAAGAAAATAGGAAGGAAGGAACAAAATTCTTTCGTTCGGTAGGAAGGAGACACGGAGG
>JAOTQH010000005.1:5612918-5623760 GCA_025631255.1 Cornus kousa | reverse complement strand
CTTCAAGAGTTCCCACAAAATTTAGACTGTCAACATATACAGCTATAATGGCAAATACAGATTTTGATTTCTTGATGAAAATGCATGGACAAACTAGATTATTCACATATGCGTTAGAATTGCTTCAATCCGTACAAGGATCGTTGTAGCTTAATCGAATATATGGTACATGGTTTCAAGCTATTTGCTTCGGGCATTTTAAATCCTTCAGGAATTTTCATATATATGTCATTATCTAGTGATTCATATAAATAAGTTGTAACCAAATCCATCAGACGCATATCCAGTTGTAACCACATCCATCAGACGCATATCCAGTTCTTCTGAAACTGTCAAGCGGATCAAGAAGAGAAATGTGATTGCATCTATCACAGAAGAGTATATCTCCTCATATTCAATACCAGGTTTCTGCGAGAAACTTTGGGTTACAAGTCAGGCTTTATATCTTACAATTTCATTTTTCTTATTATATTTCCTTATAAATACCCATTTATACCCTATAGGCATGATATCTTCAGGTGTCTGGACTATAGGTCTAAATACTTCACATTTTGCTAATGAGTTTAGCTCTGCCTATATTGCTTCTTTCCATTTTTACCAATCATTTCTACATCAACACTCTTCGACATTTTGATATTCAAGATCCTCATTATCACCTGCAATATCAAGAGTAACTGCAAAGGAGAATGTATTGTTAATAATAACTATATTTGTATCCCACAATTCTCTATATTTTATTGAGATCTCATTATTTTCAGGTACCAGTGCCTCTTCAAGGGCTTATGCCACTTTCGGGGCTACTTGCTTATACAATTTGGATTGATCAATTATTTTTGTTATTCCTTTTGCAAGTGTGACCTTTTCAGGAGCGCTAATTTCTTTATTTGATTTCTCTTGTACTTTCCTCTTTCGGGGAATAGTGTCTTTTCCACCGACTGGTCTACCACGCTCTTAGCATATCTTAGATGCATTTACAATAACACTGAAAGACTGTCTTACAGGGACATCAATTCTTGCTAGAATGTTTGTAAGTGAGAGATACTTGGTTGTTAACCACTTACAAGTTGTAGTGGTGAAAAACTATGATATGCAGTTGGTTTAATGCGAACTAGTGATGCTGCATGTAATATTGCATGTCCCGAAGCAGAAATAAGTAGTTTAGTTCTCATGAGTAATGGTCTAGCTATTAACTGAAGACGTTTGATAAAAGATTCTACAAGACCATTTTGTGTGTGAGTATGTGCAACAGGATGTTCAATAAGAATGCCAATTGACATGTAATAGTCATCAAATGATTGAGATGTGAATTCTCCGGCATTATCAAAACGGATAGTCTTGATTGGATAATCCGAAAATTGTGCTCGTAATCGGATTATTTGAGCAAGGAGTCGAGCAAATGCAATATTTAGAGTAGAAAGTAAATTTTTATTTCTTTTCAATAAAATAATAATAATAATAATAATAATAATAATAATAGTCATCTTGAACACAATTTTATTTATTTATTATAATTATTTATCTCAAAATGTGCTAATCTAAACAATATCTAATTATGACATCTTTACCCTGCACGAGCATAACTCCAGCAATATTGGCGAGCAGAAGATAATATTGGGGAGCAGAAGATTAGAGGGAGATTTCCAACTTCGAAACCTCTTTCTGTACCGACCAGAAGGTTTTTAGTATTCAGATCCGATAACTTTCATCACAAAATGTCTGCAGGTTTCAGCGGCGATGAAACTGCTCCCTTCTTCGGCTTCCTCGGCGCCGCTGCTGCCCTCGTCTTCTCCTGTACCCCAATCCTAACCCTAGATCTCTTCTTCTACATATATGTATATATATATATATATATATATTTTCATGTATAATAGGGTGGATTAATTTTATAGATTTTGAAAATGAGTTATGATCGTTCAGGTATGGGAGCTGCCTATGGAACGGCGAAGAGCGGTGTGGGTGTGGCGTCGATGGGGGTGATGAGGCCGGAGCTGGTGATGAAGTCAATTGTTCCGGTTGTTATGGCTGGTGTTTTGGGTATTTATGGATTAATTATTGCTGTTATTATCAGTACTGGGATTAATCCTAAGGCCAAGTCCTACTACTTGTTTGATGGTTATGCACATCTTTCGTCTGGTCTTTCTTGTGGCCTTGCCGGGCTTTCTGCTGGAATGGCAATCGGTATTGTTGGTGATGCTGGTGTTAGGTATTCTTCTTTTTTTGGTTTTTGATCTTACTTATAATGCCATGAACTGATGTTGTTAATTTTTTTTTTTTTTTTCTTATGTAAATTTAATGATGTTAATTTGTGTTATAGTATCTTAAAAATGTCTGCTATGGGGTGGGGTGCAAGTATTGCGTTCTGGGTTTTCATATATGAAAACTATAGCTAGGATAATGACATTCCTCTTCCTGAGATTGTATAAAGTGCATTAGGATTGATTATCAACTCATGGCTAAATGGGTTTTAGCACGTGAAATTTTGATTTATTATTATTATTTTTATAATATTATAGTTAGTTTTGAGGTTTGCGGCAAGACTTGTTAATATCAGAACTCTCCAAAGAAAATCCATACTTCTGAGGAGGGTTGGTGAGCATTAAATAGGGTGAGGTTGCCATCCCGAGGTGTTCGAAATCTCTCATTCCTTTCGAGCTTGCTTTGACGAGGAAGGGTCTTTCTTTGGGAGAGGGGATTCTTGAAGTTCCTTAGATTCCATCCTCCAAGCCAAGCTTCCCTAGGATCCCACTAGTCAACATCTGCTACTGGTGATACCCAAGTCATGTTGCCAATCAAGGGATCTCAAATGAGAATGTTCCTCTGATTGCTTTAGCATTCTTTTTGAACCATCAGAATGTCTCAAGTCTTCCTTATGGAGTTCGTCTTTAATGCATCCTCGAGTTCTATATGTAGGAGATTGAGCTCCTCAAGGACTTTGTGTTTGCCTTAAAGGTTTATCCATAGGATAGCAGCTCCTCCAGGTTCTTGTGTGATCTTGAGGTTTATTCATAGGAGATGAGCTCCTTGAAATTTTCGTTACGTCCTGTTGTTTATTAGTCGAAGAGAAGCTCGTTGAGATCTTAGTCATGTCCTTGAGGCTTATCCATAGTAGAGTAGCTCCTTGAGGTTCTCGAGGTTTATCAATTGGAGAGGAGCTCATCGAGATCTTTGTCATGTCCTTAATTTTTTCTAGGAAAGGAGCTCCTTGAGGTTCTCATATGAATACGAAGAGCTTTTTGAGATCTTCTTCATGTTATTGAGGTTTATCTGTAGGAAAAGAGCTCTTTGAGATTCTTATAGGATCTCGAGATTTATCCGTATGAGTGGAGCTCCTTGAGATTTTCGTTACATACTCGAGGTCTATGTTACCTGGACTCGGGTACGGGTATTGGGTACGTATTTAGAGGTCGGATTCGTCAATCTATCAAATATAGGTTCTGGGCACTTGGCTAACAATCTACAATTTTTTATGTATGAGCTATCAGTTTTGTAATAAAAAATAATAATAATAAATATGTCAGCTGTACCTTTTGAAAGGGAAAAAATTTATGCGACTTTTATTATCATATTTTTTAGGGAAAATTACAGCCTATTCCTACTTTTTCACCTTAAAGACAACTAAATCCTACAATATAAAATTTGTATTTCGATAAAGAAGTCCTACTTTTGAAATTTATTTCAAACAAAGTTCCATAACCAGAATATCTCTTTTGCCCTTTTCATTCATTATTGTGATAATTTTTCCTTTTGAGCCTTCCTTTGTTATTCGTTTCTTGGGGTACTCTTCTTCACGTCTTCGTATTCTTCTCAACATCAACATTGTTGGCTGGAAGATTGCATAAAAATTGTCAAGTAATCAACTTTCTGAAGTAGTTGGGTGGGAGATCGGTTTTGGATGCTAGTCTCTGTTCATGGATGTTATTACATGGGATCTGACTAGTGTCTTGAATTCCAAACTAAAATTATAGAAGAATAGTTATTGTCTCTAATAATTTTTTTTTGGATAAGTTCTTTGTCTTTAATTCAACTAATGATAATAAAGTATAATTAATGGATTTTATTCAACTAAAATAACGCAAATACAACTTATACTTTATTATCATTAGTTGAATTAAAGACAAATAAAGTAAATACTCCATATACTTTATTATAATTAATGGATTTTAGCAGAGAACACAAGGAAAGAATGAATGAGTTTCATTAATGGTTGCTAGTTTAGTAATAAGGACAATGTTGGAATTTTTTTAAAAAAGTTTATATTTGTACTTATTTGGAAATAGATCTCAAAAGTAGGACTTCTTTGTCCTAATAAAATTTTTATAGGATTTAGTTGACTTTAAGATGTAAAAGTAGGACTGGGTTGTAATTACCCCTATTTTTGTATTACTATTTTTATTTAATAAAATGAAAATGAGTTACAAAATATTTTTGCATATATACACAATATAAAAGTAAAGGTGCAGAGCATTAACTAATGGTTTACCACTGTAAACCATTTACTCATCTAGTTACTATTGTTTACAGCTATAAACTATTTACTCATCTCAAGAGACTAAAAGTTTAATGGATGCTCGAAATTGCTTACATCCTTACTTATTGCACATATCATATATCTTGTTTATCATTATATGATAGGATTTTCACTTGCTTGGCAGTAGTTCACTTCCTCCTTTCTGCCTAACATTTTAGGTCATATTAACTAACTCACCTTGACTTGACTTGTATACTGACGTAGTGATGTAATAGTGATCAAAATTGGTACTTTAGTTGTCTATATAATTGTGTTTTTTTTTAATTTTTTTTTATTATTATTATTTTTTTTCGGGACTATATCTGTATAATTGTTGTTATTTCTTTGTCTGAAATATTTGGCATTTTTTTATTTATTAATAACTGGCATTCATTGCTTTGAATATGATCACTGATCAAAATTGATTATGTGTCTTTGTTGACGAAAGTTGTTTTTCTTTCTTGAATATGATTTATTGCACTCTCTCAGTATGACTAGCCCTTCTATGATAGCTTTTATAGGTACTGCATTCACAATCTTGCAGCTCTGCTCGTTGCAAGGTTGCAATATTGGTTGACACATTCATTTAGGAACTAGTCGATGCCTGTTGAAGTGTTGATTGTTGCACTCTGAACCATGGGACTATGGGAGTGCTTTGTGCGTTATGCCTGAAAAATGGCCTAGCTATTGATTAATTGATTTTTTTTTTTTTTTTGGTAGCAATTTCCTCTGTTTTTGGTTGAAACTTTATTAAAAAAAAGCTATGTCGGAGGCCAATCTAAGACTGTGATTTGCTTATTTCTTGAAGTACAATAGCCTTGCCTTTTCACTTTTCTGATTAGTATACCAATCATTTCATTGTGTTGATGTCATGCTTGTTGCTACCTAGGAAGGACGTGTTAGAAAGTGGTTTTCTGATTAGTATACCATTGAACCCTTGCCATAACATCTGATTTAGAATTCATTGTCATAATTTTGTTTTTCTCCTTATTCATAGGCCTTGTTGAAGTATAATCAGAAAAAATAAAAAATGAAGTTATGCCAGCTCTTCCCCTCACCACCCTGTCAGTAATTCCTTAACTCTTGGCTTATGGTATTCGGTTCGTGAAATGGATCAACTCTTGAAGTGGTTTCCCAATCAGTGATTTGTATTATTTATAGACTTTCAAGAGATGCAAAATAAATAAATACTTAAATACATGTCCTCGACAATGCATTTAATTTTGCGAAGTACACAATTTTTTCAAGAGCGTGCGTTTACCTAACTTTTCTTTTTAGGTGAGGTATCATCTTCATTATGATTATTTCTTTTACTGATTTGCGTGTTTTGGAATTTGGAGTGTACTTTATTTGTCTTTGTCACAGAAGATGTAAAGACTGGTGGCGGTGGCACCCTCTGCCCCAAGTGTTCCAATTGAATAAGACTTCTTGAAAAGATGTTATAAGGGGAAAATAATAAGAGTTATACGGGTAGATTTCCATAAATAAATTGTTTTGATAGTCTGTAATGCACTGACGAAAAGACTTCAGAAAGTCTTCAGGAGTGATGATAAAAATAAGGTTGTTCACAAATAGATTCAGCTATTTGGTTGATCTACTTGTCTTCATATCCGACAAGTTTCTTGAGAATTTTTATGGTTCTATGTTGCAAGCTAAACCATTTGAAAGCAATCTCTCTCTCTCTCTCTCTCTCTCTCTAATCATGGTAAATATTACTTTTTGGGTACTTTCTTTCTGCATGTCACTGATGCAGTTGTGGGCCCATGTACCTTCTGTCATCACCAACATAGAACTAAATATTGTGTCCACCTGGTGGTGATCTTAATTTTGGCCGTTATTATTCACATCAAATGAATGGTTTGGTTTAAGTCATCTTGCTTCCTAAATATCTATTTGTTAATGTCTTGGGTGTGTAGTACCACTGCCATATAACATAATGTTAGTTCAGAAGTCGGTAACTGTTTTGAGCTTTGGCTTTGGGAATGATATGGAGCTGAGAATTCTTTGAATAAATGTTACGAAGAATTTGGGAAACCAGTTCTGACATGGTGAGAATCTGGCGATACTGTAAGGAAGTAGATTTTATGGTAAAAGATTATGTTGTCATACTTTGGAATTGCTCGGAATTAGTAGTGGAGAGTTTTCTGCTTATAATTTGTGTATAATTTTTGAATTATTAAAATCATACATGGTGAATTTTTCTTAGAAGTATATGTCCCTGTCTCTCCAGAATGCTTCCTGGAGGGGGGAGAATTTGATCTGATTACTGGATTATTTGTCCCGAACTTTTTATTAGGAGTTATATTCTTGTAATGTCCCCCCGAATGTTGACAATTTTGCAGAGCAAATGCACAGCAGCCAAAACTTTTTGTTGGGATGATCCTTATTCTCATATTTGCTGAAGCTCTGGCCCTCTATGGCCTCATCGTTGGCATCATCTTGTCTTCTCGAGCTGGTCAGTCCAGAGCAGACTGAGGTAGTGCCCCTTTCATCTGTTGTCCTTGTATTGGTTTTTATGGTGTCACTTTGGGGAAAGGAAACGAGCAGATCTTCGGTTGTTAGACCAGCTCAGGGTTTTCAAATTCGTTATCTTGAAAGTAGCAGAGCAGATATTCATTCCTTGGTCGTTTAGTGCTGATTATAGAAGTAGAAATGCGCTTTTCTGCAGAATAAAAGCCTATAAAGTTTTATCTGTTTGGATTTATTATTGGTGTATTTTGCGGCTACTATTACACAGCGTTGAAACTATTGTTCTGAAATTGCTGTGTACTATTTTATTGTTTATGGAGATTTCAAACCTGTGTGGAAACTATAATTGTGGATTTATCTCGTCTCTGTTGCCATATTGCCTCTGCAAATTATTTAAATTATTAAGGAGAGGTATCATTAATGTTGTGGTACTTGAGGTTGAAATCCAATTAAAATTTTAGTTTCATCTCATTTCCCTGTTTTTTATAAGTAGTTTTCTAAAGTTTTAAGCCAATTGGTGAAAAGCCCTTTTTTGCACTCTGACTAGCATCAAAGTGCCTTCACCTTGAATATGACAATGTGATGGTGGTACATGAGTTGATGCCTTTCTTAGAACTAGATAAAGGAAGCCTAGAAATTGTGCATGGCTCAATATTACGGTCGTGGTATAACGGACTAGGATAAAATCAGTTGACACGTGTCACGTATCGAGCTTAAAAAAGGGCCGTGTAACGGCTGATACGTCACGTATTAAATTATACGGTGAATCATGTGATAGAAGAGGGTTTTTTGGTTTTTTTTTTCATATATCATTCGTCTTTTTTTTAGATTCTTGATATTTTCCACATTAATTTTTTTTTTTTAAAAAAGATCATGGTGCCATTTTTCTACTTTTCCTTGCTTTATTTTTATTATTCGGTGTATTGGTTGTTTTATTGGGCTTTAATTCTTAAAATAAGAAATGATTTTAAAATGAATTAAATGAGGTCATTAAACCTGCTGGCTGCTGCATACCACTTTCACGCCGGCCATTTAATTTGTTTGGTAGCAATATTACTTCTTAAAGCTTCAGAATTTTATAAAAGAGGGATAAAATTTTCTTATAAAAAAAAGAAAAAATAATTAAATTGTCAATGGAAATAGAATTACCTAAAAGTTACCACCTCTACTCGTAAACACAAATAAAAACAATTTTAAGTTGGTACCTTTGCTCATAAACATAATATAAAAAACATTGAATTTTAATTTTTAGCTCATTTAAAAGCTTTAGTGAACTAAAAATCTGTACCATTTAAAAATACTTTTTTGGTTATTAAACACATCCAAACAAGATCCAGGACACTAGACAATCTTATAACCAATATTCCCATTTCCGTGATTCTCTATCTTAAATTGTATGCCCCTACTCTCCGCCTTGTTAGAGTGCGTGCACAAATGGTTGAAAACTTGAAGCACACTTATAATTTCTCTATTTAATTCCATCTTACCACAAGAACTCCATAATTGAAAGCAAAATAATCATCTATACGGATGATTTTAAAGCGTGTAACCATTTGATCTATGCACTCGAATTTCAACCATGACATTAAATTTGTTAGAATTCAATTCCATTTATAAAGAGACTCCACATTATGAAATCAAATAAAATTTGAAAAATTATTATAAAACATTTGACCCGCAAACAAAAATTGAATAAAATAGACATATTTGCTTGTGTCGTATTTTGATTGGCCGAACCACGCATTTCTACATCATATAATAATGGGATAATTCCAAAAAAATGAAGTTTTGGAAGTAAAAGCCCAAAAAGATGGTGTCAAATTTCAGTTTTTCAAATAAATGGAGTTTTATGAAAGGTTGACGTGGACATGAAAATTTATTGCGAAATAACCCAACTACCTATTGAATTGATCCGCCCTCTCTCTCTTCATCTCTCTTTATCATTTTAGGACGCCTATGCCTTGCCATTGACACAGTGGAAGGTAAGTGAGAGTGCGGAAAGGAATAGAGTTGGCTTTCTAAAGTTCAATTTGAAGATAGGATATGAAGATTTGATTTGTTGAATTATTTATTCTCTTCTATGACTCCAGGATTTCTTGATCCAATAATCCAGAGATAGCATCTTCTAGTGGACTTTGTTCCTTCTCTTTACTCTAGAGACTTTTGGTTTATCATTCCTCTTTGATATAAAGTCTTTACCCTTCTTGTCCGTCGTTATTTGTCGACGTCCCTCCTGGTTCGCTCAAATTTCTAATAGAGGGGGAAAGTCGTAATGGTCACTTGTGGGTTTCGACTGGAACTAAGTTAACAACTTTTTGATTCGATACAGAAAGGAATAGCTACCTATTTGTGTGATTCCTGTAACAATAGGAGTGGAAAAGAACAACCACCTATTTTTCGAAATATTGGACAAAAATGATACAGGATTTGAATTTACATCATAATGCGGAGAATGAGCTTTTTGGTACCCATCACGATCGAAATTTCTCATCGTCTTTAAAAATATCATTTTCTCACTGGAGCCTGAACTCACCTCGACATCATGACTTCCCCACAGATTTTTCTCTTTTTTGGCTATGTCAATGGGAGGTAGGAAGCTGTCAATCCCTAAAGTGATAAAAAGACACAGAAATGGCAGCCAATTGAATGGGTAATTGAGTCATTTCGCAACAAATTTTCATATCACATTAGCACTTTCATAAAACTCCATTTTTAAAAAAAACTGAAGTTTGACACTATCTTTTTAGCCTTTTACCTCTAAAACCCCATTTTTTTGGAATTATCTCTATAATAATTATAAGAATTATTAAGACAAACATTGACCGTGGCCAATCTAATTCACATGAGTTTAGTAAAGAGATTTGGCCGGAGAGAATCCTTATCCAAGAGAAATGAGCATAAAATATATATTTGTTATGGGTATGATATGAAATAGATCACCTTGCATATATTTTGGGGCCAAGGGACTAGAAATAAAAAAGAGAAGAATAGAAGGGGGAAACGGTTAGATTCTAATTTATACAGGTTAAAAATGAAAATAAATGGAAAAGATAGGGAGGTTGTTACAAATAGTTCCAAATAAGAGACCTGCGACGTAAAAAACCCTAATACCCGATATCACACTACATCATCCTGTGCTAGTTTATTTCTCTCTCTACTTGATGTCTGTGTTTTATGTTTCATGAAGGAAATTTAGGAGAGGAAGAGAGATGGCGATGATGCGGTGGTGCGGGGCAGTAGCGAGAAGGATGATGCTAACGGAGCGACCGGCGGCTTTTTCTACCTTGCCGTCGACGAAGGCGGCGTTGCCGATCCTGTGCGGACGAGGGGACAAGAGGTCGAAGAAAGGGAAGAGATTCAAAGGATCTTACGGCAACAAGAGGCCACAGAGGGATAAGAAGATCGAGCGCATCAAGGACAGGGTCGAGGTCCCCAGGTCCACCCCTTGGCCCCTCCCTTTTAAGCTCATCTGATTTATCTCTCTATAGATATATATATATATATATATATCTCTTTTGTACTCACTATTGCTAGTTTAGGACCGTTAGGGTTTCTCTTTGTAATTTGTGATAGTTAATCTTGAATGAATTTTGAATGAATTCTCTATTTGTTATGGTTATTTGTGCTAATGTTACGATTCTATTTGTATTTCTTCGATTATTGGGTTCAACCTGACAAATTAGAACCAAAATTCAACTACCATTTCCATGCAATTGATTACTGGCTTGTAGTTTGGTTTCCATTGGGTTGAAGAACAAACAAAGTAGTTGTCTAAAAGATGGCTTGGAAACCAAAAACTTGAGACAATTTTGGTGCTTTCCTCGGATCGTAGGTATATATATATATATATATATATATATATATAC
>JAOTQH010000005.1:5596815-5612818 GCA_025631255.1 Cornus kousa | reverse complement strand
ATTTTGAATGGATTGACGATCATCTCTAATTTTGTTCAACATCACTCTATCGTTTCTTTCCTTCTAAAGGGTGTATAAAATACTGTAGCAGAAAGCAAACACCAATTGAACGAATTGATCCATACCTTCTTTTTCACATAAGTATAAAATTTAGGAATTCAGCCACCTTATCCAGGTTGTTGCTCAAATTTAGTAATTAATATTTATGTTAATTCAAATATATTATTTCAATTGGGATACAAGAGATTTAGTTGGAATGAGATTCCTATGAAATAGGAATTTCGTTGCAAATGAGAAAGGGATTTAAGAAAGAGGTAGCCGAGTAAGTGGATAAGTTCAAAAGCTATAAGTGGCTATTAGGCCATTTAAAGGGAAGTATTTCAGCCAAGTTTAAAGAAAGAAGTTGCTAAAAATAAGCAACTTTCCAGCGACTTCTTTAGCAACTTTTCAGCAACGAGTTGGCAATCTGTGTTTGACTAAATCAAGGAGAGTCTTTTGTAAGGATTTTCGATGGAAGTCTATTGAAGTAAGACACGAAAGACTACTGGAATGTGACTCAATTTGAATTTCAAAAGGAAGGAATCAAGGAGAATGAGAGATATTTTAGCAAGAATTAATTAGAAATTAGTTGATTTAAAACTTCTATAAATAGAAGTATTGTACTCTATTCCAATTTGTCCAGCACCAACCAAACAACATGCACTTCATATTCAATTGACTCTACGTCATTTTTATTAATTTCTTTATGGCAATTTTCATTCAAAGAATTTAAGTTTCAATAACTTATTTTTCTTTTGCAATGCTTTAATTTTGCTATTTCAATTCAATGGCAATCGATTAAATTCTTGTCATCTATTTCAATTCAGCCATCTACTTTTTCATGCAATTTCCATTATGCCAGTTTTAATTATGCAATTTTAATTTAAAAATGTTTTCAATTCAATGGCAATTAATTAAATTCTTGTCATTACATTGCTGATGGCGATTGATTAAATTATTGCCATCACGTTTTGTTGGCAATTGATTAAATTCTTGCCGCTTATTTCCTTCGGTCATTTCATTCAAATATTCTTCAGCCATTGCATTCTTTTAGCACTCTATAAAAGTTCTTGTTGCAAACAAGGCAAAAAAGAACCTTGCTGGGAGTTCTTACTAGTCTCTCTCTCACACAATCGCCTGAGAGTCAGCCATCAAAAAAAGGGATAGGCTGGTGTTCAATTATCAATTTTTGAGTGTTTTATACAAATACTCTGGCACGCCTGCGCAGAGTCTATTGACTGGCGTAAGAGTGAGAACTGCGCGAACAGACACAAACACAACATGCTTCGTGGGTCGTTAATGCACATCTATTTGTGCATTTATCGTGCTATTTTATCTCTCTTTCCGCGTGATGTAGAAATGTTAGCACGGTGATATGCCTCACAATTCTATCATTTGTATTCCAAGAAGGGAAGAAACCAATGCAAAATAAGGAACACTATTTGGCTATTAGAAGAGTCGCAGCCAACTTGAAATTACTATATCCTACTATATTATATTATTTGAAAACATAAGGAGATATATAAAATATATATATAGGGTTATAACCAACATTTTTTGCGAAGAGATATATAAAAAATATATAACCAACATATTTTGGGAGGTGCGCTCCAATGCTAGTAAAAGACAAATTAAACTACCTTGTCCAATACTTTAATGTTGTTTTTTTGTTTAAGAATAACAACTCAATAACAATCAATATGATATCTAAATTATTGTATGTAAGTGTGATTGAATTTTAAAGTTAGGTTCCAACCTATGATGGAATAAAATAATGCTCGAGAATAAAAATAAGTATGGAATGTCGAAAAACTCATAATTTCTGAGTTTGAAAATTACTTTTTAATCATGGAAACTATGGTTGATGGTACTTGTTGACATTTTAAGTCAAGTCGCTCTCTTCAAATGATTGGGGCAATGCCTGTTTGCAAACAGGATTGTAACCTCCCTTATTAAAGGCCTTCTAATGAAGGACAGAAATATATTGTATATTCCTTAACGAAAGGCGAGTTTACAAAGCTTAGACAAAACAATTCCCTTTTTAAAAGGCAAGTTAAGTGAAGTTCGTAAAATTTATTTCCTTATTAAAGCGCGAGCAGAGTGTAACTCGTAAAATTTATTCCCTTCTTAAAGGGCGAGCAGAGTGAAACTAGTAAAATATATCCCTTATTAAAGGGTCAAAACAATGGCCAACATGTATTTTTGTGAGCCTATAAATACGTGAAAATCTACAATATCGTGTTTAACATTTGAAATCAACTCAACAAAATCCAATTTTCAATCAATTTCTCTAATTTGAGATCAAATTTCAATGAAATCAAAGTTGCAAAATTTGCATATGAACAAAAAGAGGTCATCAACATTTGTAACCCAAACTCCACGAAGTTGGAAAATTGACAATGATGGTTAACTTTGATTTGGTACCACATACCAAGCGATGCCAAAAAGAGGTCACTAAAAAGAGCTCTGTGCTCGCCCAATAGGAGGCTAACAAGAAAAAGATGGGTTTTTGGCCAAAAGGAGGCCCATAAAAAAAATAATAAAAAAAAACTAAAAAAATAAAAAAATAAAACTACTCGATCAATAAATAAATAAAAAGAGCTCGAAATGAATTCCTCCAAAGACAAGGGAATTACAACTTTGACATTCCCAATACTCGGCAAGCGAGTACGAGAATGGAAGCCAAACTGATAAGAATAAAGATAATAGCCTCTTTAAATGAGCAACTCAAATCCAAAGGCCGTTTAAATGAGCAATTCAAATTTAAATGGGATAGAGATCACATAATCCCCTCCTAAAATCTCTCTCGAATCATGAAAAGTTATCGCTCATCATTATGATGCACAACGACAGTTACCTTCTCCTATAAGAAGGTGATCGATCCACTTGAAAGGTAGGTGAAATTAAATATATAATTTATTTTCTTTTACATGTAGACCCCCAAAATTGACTTGATCGTTGGAGGGTACCCGGCCGACACCTGCCGATGCCAGGTCTCAATCACTATTCTTTTTCTTTTGCAGGAACTAGTGCAAATCTGGGTCGTGCAAAATTTCGCTTCAACATATAAATATAAGGTTGTTTGCCTTTACTCTCTACCACATTGTTAACCAAGCTAAATCTAATTGAAATTCAATTTAGTGAAGTGAGCGATCAACACTATTACTCAATAAAGCTGCAGTTGAAGGCTTGGCGCGATATGATGCTTTAGTTTTCTAAAGTAATTTAGTTTCATTCACTTTTTAATTTATATGAATTTGAAGTTTATCATTTTAATTTTGTTTTTTCATATAAATTTAAATGTTAAGAAGAATTATAAGTAGTTTGAACAAAATTTAACTTAGTATCACCCTGTTTGATTCACGTTTTGTTTTTAGGGTTTTGTTTTAACCTAAACAAATGCTTTGTTGTAGAGTTATTTAAATAGTAATCGGAAATATGTCTGGTAATGCCCATTTGTTGCAAAATTATAGGAAACAAAAACATAAAAACATGTTTGGTAAAAAAATGTTGCAAGTTTAAAAAGTATAATGGTTAATTTAAAAGGGCAAAGTCCAAAAAACCCCCTCTGACTTTTACTCTTTTCCACTAAACCCCCTTTGACTATTTTTATTCCAAAAAACCCCCCCTCAACTATCAGAGGGGGGTAACAAAATCAACTGGATGTTAACTGAGAAGGCAACAGTGGACATAATTGTTTTCCAAATATTTTTGAGACAACAATACCCTTATACCAATTCAAATAATGTTCTACATGGAAAAGATCTTTTATACAGTGTATAGAAAAATGAACCCTAACCTTTGCAACAAATCACAGACACCCAACACAACTTAGTACATGAAAAACACACACACACACAACTAAGTACACAAAAGTCAAAACCCATTAGACCAATTGGTAGTGTTTGAAGCAATAAAATAGAATAAAACTATAGTTCTAATACAATGCATTTAACAAATTTATATAGATACATATTGAATACGAAATTAAAAAATAGTTATATGAGTATGATATTTTTTTTTATTTTTTTTATTTTTTCAGAAGCAAAAGAGGGGTGTGATTTGCTCACATTGGTTTGGTTTCTATGACATTGAATGAGGCTGAAGAAAAAGGAGTAACAATTAATAAAAAAAAAATTTAAAAAAAATGGAAACAAAATCAGTAATCTATATTTTGTTTCTATCAACTAAATGAAGACATGCAGGAAACAAAAAATTGAATTTATAAGTATCCTATATATAGTATTAATATACATATGTAAGTATGGAGGAATGAAAAAAAGAAAACAATCAAACTTTTTCTCCTTTCAAAACTGATACTTCCATCAACATTGATACCAAATAGATCACCAAATGAAAATAAATAAATAAATAAAAATGTATACCCCAAACCAAAGGGGAAAAAAAAGTCCAGATCAATCATACAGAAAAAACCCTAAAAAAATATTGATCAAGAGAGAGCAAAACACATTGAGAATAAAGTCTAGAGATAATTTATCTAGAAGTTGCGAACATAAATCAGTCAACAATTTCTTTAGTTATATGAGATGATTATGAACCCTAGCCCAATTAGAGAGAGAAATGAAAAAAAAGAGCAAACTCATAATTTTTTTGCCTAATGGATACTTTAGTAATTTTGCATCCTTAGTTAAGGTCCAATTGAATTTGTTACCCCCTTCTGATAGTTGAGGGGTTTTTTTTGGAATAAAAATAGTCAAGGGGGATTTAATGGAAAAGGGTGAAAGTCAGAGGGGGTTTTTTGGACTTTGCCCAAAACTTAAAGAAGATAGAAAAATATAAATATTAGTTAGATTAGTAATATTACTACTAATTTACTATACATTAAAAAATATATTAAAATTATTGTAATACAAATATATATATATATACCCATATGTTGTATCTTGAAAGTAAAAAAAATTTAAAGGTTCAAATTCCTAGGGGTAAAGTTTTACTTGTAACAAATCGTGTCCCCGTAAAGTTAAAGCAATTACTCATGTTATGTTGGGCAAGTAGGAAGGAATAAGTGCGGAAATAAAATAGAAAAGAATGAACAAAATTCATTTGTTCGGTAAAAAAGATATAAAGAAATAAAAGATAATAGGAATGATGACACGTCTTTCTTCTTTTATAAATTTTTGTTAGTCCAAGAAATAAATGTGGGAAAACAAGTGGACTATTATAAAAAAATTATATTGAATGTTATCCTAAATTATACAAATTTTAAATTACATTACTATTATCTATAAATTACAATATTATACTAATATTACGGTAAAAACAATTAAAACTTTTTATTTACTTATCTCTTAACCAACATAGTAAATTATGAGCTTTTTTTTTTTATCTTCTATCCAACCAAACAAAAATAAGGAAATACACAAATTTTCACAAATTTTCATTTTATTTCCTTATATTTTGGTAGAGATGATATAAGGAAATAAAATATAATAGAAAGGCCTTCTCCACAAATTTTCATCCGCCTAAACATGAACGGAGATAGCAGATGAGACAAGTTAGTCAATTATAAAAGTTTTAAATTGTTACATCACCCTTTATAAATATTAAATAAATTTCATAAATAAAGTAAGAGATAAGTTTAATGGTAAAAAGAACTTAAAAATTTATCTTTCATTTTATTATACAGATTAAATTAAATTATCAGTTTTTTTCATTTTTTTTTCATCTAACCAAACGAAAAGAGGGAAACGTTGTATCAGTTATCCTTTCTTCTTTCCCTTCCATTCAATTTTTTTGCTTCCTAATGAACCGAGCATATAAGATGCCTCATCCATAACTTCTTCTCTCCCTTTTATTTAAATTTTTTATTTTCTACCAAAAGGAGCGTAACAAATACATGCACATAGATATATTTATTTAAGCATTACAAACAGTTAAAAAATTAAATAAAAATGGATATATATAATCAATTAATATGATCATATAGTACATGAGATACTTTTAATATTACTTTGGTAGCTTTCCCACTTCCCTTCTGTATTTTAACTGTGACATTTTCTTTACATGAACAAGTTATTTTTCTTATTTAAAATTACCGAATTTGAACGGGCTTTAAACTTGACACGTGATATGAAATGGGCTGCCCAAACAAACGATCCAAGTCCAATCACAACTAACAAGAGGTTGAAACTAACGCCACGTGTGTGATATATATATATATATATATTATATGAATGATTGATTGATTGATTTGATGTTCTTCTCAACAAGGATTTAGAAGAGAACAGAGTGGGAGAGAGATCTAACTAAAAAAAAAAGAAAAGAAAAAAATCTCTCGTACCACACATATTTCTTTCAGATCCACGATCAGAAAATATGTCTTCAGGAGGTTTCAGTGGTGATGAAACTGCTCCCTTCTTCGGTTTCCTCGGCGCTGCTGCCGCCCTTGTCTTCTCCTGTACCCAAACCCTAACCCTAGATCTCTCATCAAATTTATATATGCTATAATGTATGTATTATGGTATTGTTTGTATAGATCTTGACTTTGTTGTGATTGTTCAGGTATGGGAGCTGCCTATGGAACGGCGAAGAGTGGAGTTGGTGTGGCATCGATGGGGGTGATGAGGCCGGAGCTGGTGATGAAGTCGATCGTTCCGGTGGTTATGGCTGGTGTTTTGGGTATTTATGGATTGATTATTGCTGTTATTATCAGCACTGGGATTAATCCTAAGGCCAAGTCATATTACCTGTTTGATGGTTACGCCCATCTTTCGTCTGGTCTTTCTTGTGGGCTCGCCGGTCTATCTGCTGGAATGGCGATCGGGATTGTTGGCGATGCCGGTGTTAGGTATAATTAATTATATTGCTAGTTTTTCTTCTATTTTATCACTCAATGATATTTTAAATGCCAGTTATATATTTGAAAAGTAGAGCTAACATAAAGACAATAGCAGCGATCCAGTTCTTAAGATTATATAAAGTGCATTGAGATTGATTATCAACTGGTGGATAAACGGAATACGTAGTCCCATCACATGTTGATATATTAAATCAATACAAAATATACCCAGCACCAAAAAAAAAAAAATGTATCTTGTGGATCTTGTTGTAGAAATCTAAACTTTAGGGTGATCTAATCTCCAGTCCTTTAATCAACTTCATTGATTGGTCCATCAATTTTAAAGTATATATTAGCTGGATGCCCTGCCAACAGTAATTAGACCCAGGTAGACTGATTGGACCAAATTTTCACACAAGTCTAGACACACTAGAAATTGGACACGTCGCTTATTTTGGGACTCTTACCTTTTCTCTTAAAGGGACACACTATAATAAGTCTACGAGAGATTACCGGAGAAGCTCTGTCAAATCTTGTACACTCCTCTAGCATGCTTTGAAGGCGAAGAACAACAAGAACATCAAATAGTGATGTTCTTTCTCAAATTCAACAAGTTCATAGAATTGTTGAGCAATCGCACCTTATCTCAATAAAAAAATATTCTCTGGCCTTTTTTAGTAACGGAGATATGTAGAATCTGATTATCAAACTCAAGATTAAGCTCATCCATCCCCTGGATTTTGACAATGACAGAGCCAGTATAGGCTCAGGGTGGCAACTGCCCACTTTATATATATATATATATAAAAGCAAAAACTTATATATATGTATTTTGTGAAATTTACAAAAAGCCTCCTTAAATTCCCCCTTTCTACAAATCTCTCTAATTCCTTCTCTCTTTACTTTTTTCCTGATTCAATCCAAGCCCTCTTATTGAATTGCTCATACTCTTCCTCAAATTTCTTTGATGCCCTTCAAAAAAAAAAAATTTCCATTCTCATTCTTCAATCAAACTATTCCCTTTAAAGTTCCTTTATTTATATTTTCTTCTCTCCCTTTCTCTCTCTCTTAAAAATTTTTCGCCTTACATTCACTTATGATGTATGCGTAACAACTATTTTTGCGCTCTTGTTTTTCTTCTTTTCTCTTCTTCTTTTTCTTCAAATTTATTATTGCAATCAGTTGAACATAATGTCTGAATTTTTCTTTCCTGCAATTTTTCATGAATTGTGACATTCTGTTTTAATATTGATTATTGCACTTATGTTTTCTGGCTTATTGTCTTGCTACATTGTTAGTTGGAATGTTAGTTGGAAATAAATCTATTTTATATTAAATTCTTGGCTGTATAACTGGATCTGGACCTGTGAAACAAGAGGACTCGTTCTTTGTATAAAGGATGCATAACAAAGTACTGTACTGCTATAATTTATTTTTATTTTATTTTTTTCAAATCTATAAGATTGATATTTGTTTAATGCACATTTGATCCATTGGTTTGATGAAAAACTGGTACAATCCATTGTGGTGTGTTTATTGCAAAAAAATAAAAAGAAAAATAAGTCCTTTCATTCAATTGCCTTCACATGTTTAGATCCAAGGACTGAATGAGCTTGTTTATTCAATGTTGGGAGTCTTCAATTCTTTGTTGTTGAAGAAGGCTAGAGAAAATTTTAGATCTATGGTTGATGAAACTTGATCTTTTAACGATTTTTTGAACTTGTTGAATTGTTGAGGAAGAACAATACAATTTTACGTGCTTTTTGTATTTCGTCTTTAAAACTGGGTAGGCGTTGAAAGAAAAATAGATCTGGTAAAGCTCAAACAGTCTCTTAGAGTTTTTTTTTTTTTGGTGTGTGTGTGTGTGTGTCTCTACCTTTAACCTAGACTCAAAGGAGGGGTAGAGTCTCTATCTATAGACTCGGTTTAATGGTAAAGTCTCAATGTTAAGAATTAATTAATCAGAGACACTCGATCTTGGCACGTTACTTGGAGTTTATCTATTGTCACCCATTTTCTCAATGGATTCTAATTTGGTTTGATCCACCAAACCATTTATTTGTGGATGACTATTGGTGGGACCCAAATCAAGGTTTGAGGTTTTGACTAACCAGTTATGGGAAATTATTGTTCTTTTGATTGATATGTTCATTCAGTACTACCGTCTGGTACACATTTATTTCTAGGAATGATGTTGACTCTTGAGGCGGAAACCCTGCTGGATTGGTGATTAAGTTACCATAATTTTGATGTTTACACTTCCATTCCATATATTTTCAGCCAAATTGGTGAAGATGGAGGAATTGGAGGAGAAGACATGTAGTAAAGTTCTTTCTTATTCATCGTAAAAAAGTATGGTCAAGTATAAAAGTATCCATTTTATGCAAAGTGATGTAAATCTAGTCCATCTCTAGTTTATTCCTGGCCCTGTGTTGGTAAGAGACCAGTGTAAAAGGCCTTTTTTAAGGTAAAAAGGATTTTAGCACATTGAAAATTTGAACTCTTTAGCCTCATGGATAAATTCCTTCAAAGAAAACTCATACTGAATCTGTGAACAGCAAGAGAAATGCATGGTATGAATAGAGGATATATTCTTGTTCTGGATCTTGGGGAAATAATGAATTAACTTCACAAATAGTTAGGTAATCATTTACATCTTTTGAGTAGTCTTGTGTAAATTTAGCTGTTGATATAGATTGTATAATTTTATTTCCTGCTTGATTTAATATCTTGAAATTTGATACCTGGAAGATCGTGTCATTGTGGATTCTACAGGCCCTAAATGTTAAATATGCCCTAGGTAACTTGTGAAGCACAAAATCAGGGACCACTACTTATTTGCAACGGTAGCAAAGTGATTGTTGCTCTTCTTATTGTTTGAGAAGATAGACTCGAAAGTGTTTTCAGCAACAGAATGCTTATCTATAGATTAATTAGATGTATATAAAGAGGCCCCAAAGTGGATACCTGCAACCTACGCGCAAGCAGAGTACACTATGAACGCCCCAGTTATACCAGCTGGGCTAATGGCCCAGTGTTATCTATCCATCTATATATACACAAATAGAGTGAAAAGAATCACAAGCTTGATTAACGGCGACCACATTGGGTAATGCTATGAATATATTAGCTATCCAATTTATTGAAGCAGAATCGTAAAGTGCTGACATGGCATTTAAAAGGGCGGTCATGTTAAGGTTTAATTATTATTGTTGGAAATCAATAGTAATATGTGTATAATATACTTATATAATAGGGATGCATAACAGCTTGTCTTTGTCCTTTATTACCATGGCAGTGTGTCTTATGTGGCTTATTCAGCATGCTTACTGATTTAGAAGGAGATCTGTAAGGAGATTCTCCCTTTAAGCTTCTTAAAGTTTGAGTTTGTGGTGAGAAGATAGTGTAGATCTGTTTTTCAACTGACCTATGAGTGGTATCTGGTGTATAATTCTCGACTACTCATGAGTGGTCGTTTCCATTTGCAAGTTGAAGTTGCTACACTGTGGAAGTCCATTGAGATATCACAAGGCATGGTTAATCCACCAAGGAACAAAAACATCTCTATCACCAAGGGTGAAGACCATGAAGGGTAGGGTCCTGCCATTGTTTGTACCTGAGCAGGTCGATATTACTAAGAGCATCCCATTTGTTTGCGTTTTAACCAATAGTTTCTGTATCCTATTTTGTCATGTTAGCAAGTCTTCCCTATAAAAAGATTTGAGTGCAACTTATTGCCTGAAGCTGACAACTAGACAAGTTTTGGTACATTTTAACTGCTCTACTACGTCCAGTAATTTTTTTTTAATGATCATGTTTTACTATTTACATTAGAGGATATATGTGGTCCCCTTGCTATCAAGGCTCATAGGGAGAAGTAGAGCCGATAGTTTGTGTGTGTGAGCAACACGTCATGCTTGTTTGGACTTTTGAAGAAAATATTAGAAGAATATGCTTATTTTGGGAATGGTGTGGAAGAAATGAGCCATTCACTTTACATGTGTTAGTGTAGAAAGAAAATCAGGATCCAGTGCCCGAGCGGTCTTGTAGAGGAGATCAAGTTGCATGAATGTCAGCTTGAGTGATGATTCCAGATTCTTCAGTTCTATCTTTCCTTCAAGATGGTTAAAACAATTTTTAACGTGTCATGGAAGTAAAGATTGCAAATAATTTTTAAAACTAGACTGCTAAAGCCTGATTTGAAGTCACTTTGATCTACTTCATTGTAATAATTGATTTTTGTGCATGATGTGAAGGTGGGTTCTGCTACTTGTTGATACATTATAATTTAGGGGGGAAAAACATACATTATAATTTATATCTTTAAATTGTGTTTCCCCTGAATGATTGATTTTGTTTCACAGAGCAAATGCGCAGCAGCCAAAACTTTTTGTTGGGATGATCCTCATTCTCATCTTTGCTGAAGCTCTGGCTCTTTATGGCCTTATTGTTGGCATCATCTTGTCATCCCGCGCTGGCCAATCCAGAGCAGACTAAGGTGCCCTTTTATATGGAGTCCTTCTATTACTTTATGGTGTCACCATGGAAAAAGAAGAAAAAATCAATTCTTCGTGGATCATGACAGCACTTGAAGGGGCCGTCAATTATTCACTTTGAAACTCATTGCCTTGATCCTGTGGTCACCCGGTGTTGTTTTTAAAATTAGATTTGAGTTTTTTCTGCAGAATAAAGCTTTTTAAGCTTTCTTTGTTTGGTTTATCTATTGCAGTTAGAGGGTATTATTTTGGAACTGACTTGTGTATGTTCTTATTATTTATGGAACTTAAACCAGTGTAGAGTGATGTTATCATGGAATTGGATTGTTTTGGTTTCTGGTCCCAGCCTTTTTTTATAGAATAACAAATTGTTGCAGGTAATGCTTATAGAATCGAAAATGGTTTGAGGTTGGAATTTGGACCAAGTATCACTCGAAAATGGTTTGAGGTCGGAATTTGGACCAAGTATCACTCAGTACTCGAGAGATTACCCAGCTAATTTTGATTGCAAACTATGGTATTAAAATGTCGACCAAAAAATGATTTTAATAAATAATGGTCAAGACTTGTCTACCCACCGGTGAGTAGGGTTGTAATCAGAGTGGCTTATTTACCGTCCTTACTCACCGGTGAGTGAGCAAGTTTTGTCTATTACTCGTTAGAATCATTTTTTGGTCAAATATTTTATTTCGAAATGTTAATAAGTTGATTATGTCCCATTTTCTTGTTGATAACGGTAGAATCATTTATGGTAATAATCAACAAATTCCGTGTTAAGGCCTTTATGGTAAAAGCTTGGAAGCAGACACTTTCATGTTAATTATGTAGGTGTTCTTAATTTTAAAATGAATTTAATTATTTTGGATACTTGCCACACTTCACTTACTGTATAACACACAAATACACGCGGGAGATAGATTTGTTCAATTTCGAATACTGTCAAGGTGGTTTTTTTTTTTTTTAATAAATAAATTTAGTGTCATTATTATATACAGGTCACACAACTCACAAGAAATGCACAGGTGACACTTTTTCACAAATAGTAGGTTGGGCCTTTGGCATGGCCTTTTGGTCCTGTTGTCCTTTTTGTTGTTGGGCTTTGTAAATCTTCCCTTCAATCTAAATACTTGCTTTACCTTCCCAAAAAAAGAAAAAAATATAATAATAATATACTTGGCAATTGGCATAACTTCTTTTAAAATTCCGTGGGAGTAACTTTTAGTATAAAAATTAAATAGATTTACTCAATAAATATATATAAATAAAAATTTATATTTATTTACATTTGTATTCACGTCCCATCATATCTTTTTATTCTTTTACTCAAATTTAACGCGTAGACATATCCCTATTATATTATTTCGAAAATTACTATTCCTGTTATGTAACTCCAAACAAATCATTTTAAAGAGTGATAACTTATTGTTAATCATCAACTTGCTTCTTATTTTAACCAAGTAAGTTGAGTGCTTTAGGCAAACCTAATTCTAGTGAACTAGGAAACAACACAGATAAGGTATAATAAGCAAGGTTTGCTTTTTAATCACTTACGGTGGGTTATAACATACTCTGTGATATGTGTGGTGTGGTGGTGGAAAAGAACATAAATGGTTTGATGACCTAAAAGAAGTAGGTTATGGTTTTTTACAATCGTCATGAGGGAGCACATGTGCCCTAAGAATCCACACAAAATTAGGTCGTATTTTTACTACTGCGCTTTGCCACCATCATCCAAGTGATTCACATGTCTTTCTTATTATAATAATGCTCTTTAAATTGCCAATTTGTTGATTCGCTCCTTTTTTAACTTTTGAGGCTGTTAATTTATATAAAAAATTGTCACTTTTGTAATGCTAAACGAGTAGCTAGAGCTTGTTTTGGTCCTCTAATTATCTGTCTTACGGAGTTTTAAGAGTTTTGTATCTATATATTATATATATGGTTGAGGATGGATAGTTGATAGGATAAAATACGTAGTGGTTTTAATTTTTTTAATTAGGGCATAGAACATTACATCATGAAGTTGAGGATACTAGGTTCAATTATCTTCCTCTAACCATTTCTCACGAGATTTCTTGAGATTATCGTTGCAGAAATGAACCAATATATATAATTAATTTACAGTCACATAATTTTTATAAACGAGCTCTTACACTTGATCCCATTATGTGTGATTTAAATTTTGTTGTTTTCACGTTTTCATTCTCTCATTTGTTTCCGCTTTGAATGACTTAGTAATTAACTTAGAATCAGAGGGTCTCAAGTTCAATGGAGTTTACTTGAACAGAAAGGTGTTGAGAGTTCGAATCCCACTAAAAATATTTTATGAATATTGAATGTGTATTTCCTTTAACATAAAAAAATAAAATAATTAATCCTTGAAAATTAGAGAGTTGGAGAGTTTGACAATAGAAGTACTTTCAATCGATAAAATAAAAAAATAAAAAAATCCAGAGAAGTTGAAGGAAACGCGCATATATATCCACAATAAGGACTCTGTTATCAAGCTTTCTTCTTGATCATACCAACCAAACTAACATCTCCACAAGTTTGTTTACTTAAAAGCATTTTCACAGAGACTCAATATACTGTTGAAATAGTGGTTCTCTATACATGTAAAGATCATGATTTTTTTTAAAGGTTATATAAAGATCATGTTGTGGTTGCTTTTGGAAGTAAATTAGTTATATGTTGATCGATTACTCGGATGTGCTTACTATTCAATTATATATATATATATATATATAGGGGAAAAGTCAAAAACTAAATTCAGGTAGACAAGTGTAAAAAAAAAAAATAATCAATAAACCTGATAATAAATATAGATTATTTAAATCAAGAGGCAAAGCAAAAAAAAAAACAAAATAATATGTCAATTAATGAATCGTTTAAGAAAGATAAATAATTAACAAAAATTTTTAAAATGAAAGAAAAATAAGAAAACTTTAAAAGGGAAAAAAAGAAATTGGACTTCGATTAGAAAAGAAATTTTTTTTTATTTTTTATTTTGAAGAAATTAAACAAGTTTAAAGAGTAAAAAGAGAAGAAGACATTATATGAATTTTTTTCACATATACATATAAAAAAACATAAATTTAATATATGTATTATAATTAGGGGTGACAAAATTTGATACGACCAGTCAACACGATTCAAACATGATACGAGTTAAACGGGTTTGGGTTTATCTTAAATGGGTTTGAGTCGTAAACGGGTTGACATGGTTAACCTGTTAAGTTAATCATGTCGCGTTTGGTTTGAGGAGTTCAATCCGTTTGTACCCGTTTAATTATACGTGTCATAAAAAATTTATAATAAGTTTAAAATAATTATCTAAAATTGTATCTTACAATATATATATATATATATTTTTTTGTAGATTAGAGATTATTTGATAATTTGTTGGATTGAAAGTCATACTTTTCTAGTACTTTATATTTGAACGTTATATTTTTCTAATACTTCTTTTATATATATATATTTCTTGTATCATGCATTATGTACCCCCTTGAGACGCATTTCATCTTTCGTATGTGTTTCTATGCGTGCATTTGTGTGTGTTGGGTGATCTTACGTGGGTAACCACTGCTTCTCAATATGCTTTCTTTCCGGACAACTTTTTTTCTGTGAAATTGCTTGGCCACAAAATGGAGATAAACTGATCAGAACGTAATTCAACGGCCACTATTTTACGTGTCCAATTCATTAATTGCATTTCTGTGAACCTTTATCTCCACTTTCTCTCACTACCTATTATCAATTGGTTTGGTTCCCGAAATCAATAAATTTAACTTTTCCATCACTAGAAGCTGTCACCCACAGACCATGTGATAAATAAGTGACTTCAATATACAGAGGAATGTGTTGGTCCATTAATGGATGAGTATGTATGTATCACCTTCCCTATGTTTGGGCAATAAAACACTAGTAGATTTTACTTATCAGAAAGTGATTTTCAGTGTAAATAGTCAGAAATATTTTTTTTATTATAATAATCTACGTAGTATTATATTTCATTTTATATAAAAAAAATAGAAAAGCTGTCATTTATAAAAATTCATCAACCGATCTGCTTTAAAGAAAAAATTTATGAATTATTATTAAGCGCACACATTAACTGTCAAAAAAGGTCAAAAGTAAAAACATTAAACTGTAATTTGATCCCTTTTTTTTTTCACAACATAGATTGTGATTTTTAAAAAATTGAGTTGTTAAGTATGACAATTAATTAGATTAGAGGATGACATCAGATCACTAAGTCATTTATAATAATAATATTATTATTATTATTATGAAGGGAAAAAAAAAACTTAAACCAAAACTTTAATTACACACAGATAATTTTTAATAAAAATAATTTTATACAAGTGGATTCAATTTCTACGTTATTTTCAATAGAGTGGATGATGATTTATCATTCTTGGTACGAGAGAGAGTACAAGCCAATCGACTTAATTATAGATTATTAGTATTTTTTTAATTAATGGTCGTTTGGTGGGCCGGTGGCTGGACAAGGGAAGGCAATTTGAAAATTTGAGATCCTCTAGGCTCTATCACATGCGTTCAATCACGTATAGTGTACTTCTACTATCCAAAATTTTATATATATATATATATATATATATATATATATATATATATATATATATATATATTTATTATCGTGACA
>JAOTQH010000005.1:5566070-5576127 GCA_025631255.1 Cornus kousa | reverse complement strand
AAATCTTATACAAAGAATTAAATATTACTAATTTTCTAGATTTGATACAAGGCATACATATAAGTTGTATAATCATGAAAAACATTCAATACAACACACAAATAATCCTAAAATATTCCCTACCTCCATTTGAGATAAAATCTCAAATCCCCACCAAAATGAAACCGCTCCGAATCCGACAATACTTCGGGGTTTTGTAGAAACAACATGGTGAACAAGAATCCCAAGGAAACCCGATCAAAATCACAACTTGACTTCAAACCTGAACTCAAGAAATGGCTAAAAATGAATTCTAATAAGGGGAAAATGTAAAACACGACAAGGTGAGCATAAAACGTTAAGGCACTACACCTTTTTACTAAAGGGAAGTGGCCGGATAAGAAGAGAGAAGGATGGCAGCCCCTTGGTTGCCATGGTTGCCGGCCAAGAGAGAGAAGAGAGAGAGAAAAATCTGACTTTTTCTTTTAAGACCTCTTATTTATAGAAAAACTCTAAAAGTGCCCCGGACATGTCCCGCCGGGTCCGTAAAAGTGGAATTTGAGCAGATGCACTCAAACGGCAAAACTCTGTGAATGAAAAAAATTCAAAATGAGAAAATATGAATAACGAAAGAAAAAGCATCAAAAACCGAGTCCTGAGCAGAGAGATATGCCCCAAACAAGTTTAGCGCTAACTAGGGTCAGAAATCCTGAAACTGGAGAAAAACGACTAGAATGAAATTCTAAGAGTACACGACTCGACGAAAAGTGAAAATGAATTACGTACGAGAATCCAAGCTCAAAATAAGACATTCTGCAACAACTTTCATTAATTGCACAATGGCCCCTTCAAAAAGTGAAAACTGTACTAACGGCCCAGAATGAAAATATCTTCAAAAAATATTTTCTTAAAAACTCCTGAAATAAAATATCTTCAAAAAATATTTATGAAAAACACCCCAAGAAAAGAAAAGATTCTGAAAAACTATGCATCCATACCCCTATGGATACCGGGAGCAACTAGAGTACTTTGTATTTTATGGATACCACTTAGAATGAAGATACGTGAAGTCAAAAACCAACTCCGAGCACAAGAAATGAGGTTTCTTCAAAAAGTGACGAACTAGGAAAAGACGAAATAGAGAAAAGGACGAAAAATGAATAGTGTCTAAAAAGTAAAAATTTGGAAATGACGTGGTCCTTAATGGAAGTTGTCAATCTCAGCAACTATTTCTGAGCACTCAAGATGACACTAAGTGATGAGAAACTGAACTCAGAAGGAAAAGATCAACGGAAAAAAAATATCCATGAAAATCTGAGAAAAATAAAAGGAATGAAAATGACTGGGTCATTACAATTACAGCCCCCAAGCTCCATCTATTTCTCACTTATTTTTTGCGAATGATTCCATTATGTTCTGTCAAGCCTCTACTATAGAAATTATTTTTCTTAAAAACCTATTGCAGAGGTATGAATGGGCATTTGGGCAGCAGATAATTTTTTTTAAATCCTCTATTTTCTTCTCACGTAATACTTGTTTGGATGATTGTGTTGCTTTGTGTCAGTTACTGAACATTCAGGAGGAAGGTTTGCGTGCCAAATATTTAGGTATGCCTGCGATTATTTGACGGTCCAAGTGGGATGTTTTTCAATATATCTCCCATCGATTCATCACTCGATTAGTGTCTTGGAAATCTCTGATCTTATCTCCAGTAGGTAAAGAAATTTTTATTAAATCAATTTTGAGTGCTTTACCTACCTATATCATGTCATGCTTTAAGCTACCCCATAAACTTTAAAATTCAATTCTGAAGTATGTTCGTAGTTTTTGGTGGGGTAAAGAAGGTGAGTCTACCAATATTAATTGGGTTAAATGGGAACTTTTATGTGATGCTAAAGAGTAAGGGGGGTTAGGATTTCACAACTTTGAGGCCTATAATGATGCTTTGTTAGCTAAGTGGAGTTAGAATTTTCTAGTCTACCAAAATGGGATGGCTTTTAAGCTTTTTAAAGCAAAATCTTTTCTCAATTGCTCCTTTTTAGAGGCGCGGGATGCAATCATTCTTGAGCTTGACGTAATATATGGTTTACTCAGTCTCTCATTGCCGCTGGATCTAAATAGATTGTGGGGGAATGGTATATCTAATAATATCTGGAATGATCAATGGGTTCCTGGTGTTTCTGATAAGTTGATACGACCTCCTCAGTTGGTGCTTCCTGAATTAGTGGTGGAGTTAATTAATTCACAACGGACTGGTTGGAATGTGAATTTGCTTCAACCTTTATTTTCGCCTCCTATTGTCATCGTTATTTGTACTTGTCCTTTCAGTTTCTTTTCTCGAGAATATAGGTTGGGGTGGGATGGTGAGCCTAATAGTAAGTTTTTGGTGAAGTCCACCTACTATTTGGCTTCTCGATTGGGGCGGCAGGGTGAGGTCCGATTCCAGGATGCTACTTCTACTGTATCTCGACAGCACTTTGTTTGGAGTAGTATAAATACCTCCAAAATTACAGCATTTTTTGTGAAAATGTTATAATCTTGCTTTGCCGGTTCGCCAATTTTTCTGGTTCATGGGATGGTTGTTGATGTTGTGTGCCTCAGGTGTGGTATTGAGGAGGAATCATTGGAACATATGTTTTTCCTATACCCTCATTTTATTCAGATCTGGAAATTATTGCCCTTCAGGTTTGATTTTTTGGTGGAGCCACCTCCATCGTTTGCAGCTTGGTGGATGACCTCAATTATTAAGGAAGTTAAGGGCGAAGGATGAAGGTCGGCATGTTTTCGGTTTGGTGGCCTTTTGTTGTTGGGGTATATGGAAGGTTCGGAATAAATTTGTTTTTGATGGACAACTTTTTGATCTGCCTAGGGTGGTTTCGTTAGCATGTTCTTCATTTTGGGAGTTTAAGGAGGCTTCGGGTTCCCCAGGTGTCTAATTGTCTTCTTTTCAATTCGGCCCTTGGTCGGCTTTGTTTCCCTGTCCTTCCCCTTCCCATTGGTTGCCGCCAACAGAGGTTATTGTTAAATGTAATGTGGATGCTTCCTTTTCATTGGTTACCTAGGTTAGGGGTGGAGGTGCTGTGTTTCGGGATTCTAGGGAGAACTATTCATGCAGTGATTTTTTCTCCTTTTCAGGCTTCGACGGCTACTCTAGCTGAGGCTACGTGTTTGCATAAAGCATCAGCTATGTGTTTGCGTAAAGCGTTCTTTGGGCCTTAACGTTGTCTTATGTCCACCTTTGGTTTGAAAGTGATTCTTTGTCGGTGGTCCACAATTAATGGAAATGATTGTGGTCCAATTGAGCAGCCAAAGATTGTGTTTTTTGGTTGGGCTATTGTCGCTTCTTTCCAAGGGTTAAAATAAATAAATAAATAAAAATTAACAAAACAAGATCACAAACCACGTTGCTATCGAATAAAGGCTGATGACATAAAATACCTATAGTGGGCTCAGATGCCCCCAGTAAATTTTTTATTTACATTTCTTACTTATAATTTGGGTTAAATTATAACAATCTCCCACAAAGTACAATTTACCCTAACTTTATAAGTTTATACACGTTTTCTTCTTCTTCTTCACATTAGGAACTTGACTCTTTACCCTTGTTTTGTTTCATAAATAACATGATTTCATTGAAGAGAATAAACATTCTATCAATAAATTCCAATATATATATATATATATATATATAACCATTCAGTACAATAGATGAAGAGATGGCACACCCTCCCTATTACAAACCATAACTACACAATATTTTATTGATAGTTAAAAAAACAAAAGAAAGAAAGAAAGAAAGAAAACAGTTCAATAATGCAGGCGATGACTTGGTACGGCGACGAGTTGAATCGCCCTCGGGGCGGTGAGTCCAAACACATCATTCATATCAAGCTCACTACGCTTCATACCATCAGGTAACTCCCATGTAAAGCAATGGCAAAGGTGTGCCACTGTGAGCTCCAGTGCATACAGTCCAAGTTTCATGGCCGGACACGACCGACGTCCGGACCCAAACGGTAAGAACTCGAAATCGCTTCCTTTAAAATCCGGTGCCCCGCCATTAAGAAACCTAGATGGTTTGAACGTGTCAGGATCATCCCATGCAGCTTTGTCTCGGCCGATGGCCCATGAATTGATCATGACACGTGACTTGGCCGGGATTTTGTACCCGGCCAAGGTACAGTCCGTGGCGGTCTCGTGGAGGAGTAGCGGAATTGGAGGGTGGAGCCGGAGGGTCTCTTTGACGACACATTTGAGGTACGTGAGGTTCTTGAGGTCGGAGTCGTGGACTCGGCGGTTCAGGCCAACCACATCTGAGAGTTCTTGTTGCACCTTCTTTAGATCCTCCCAGCTCTTCATTAGCTCCGCCATGCACCACTCGATCGCCGATGCCACCGTTTCGGTCCCGCCGAACATCACATCCTGTGATAATGGCATTTACAACATGATTTAATTAGTTTTTTTCATCCAAACTTTTAAAAAACAATTTTTTTTGGTCATATATATATATATATATATATATAAATCAATAACCAAACATGAATTTTTTTTTTTTTTTACTTGTTTTATAATCAAATATATATTTAACACACAAATATATATATATATAGAAAGAGAGAGAGAGAATTAAAATTGGTTGGGATAATTCAAACATAACATTAAGAGTAATGCTAATATGAGATTTTTTTTCATGAGCTCTCATTTTTTTGTCATGATTATGTACAAAAATTGAGGTACAAATATTGAAATACAAACAAACTACTTAAACAAGAATTATATAGTTTATTAACAGTAGATTACATGGTCGGTCAAACTTTTACTTATTTTTGTGGTCTAAATGTAATTAACTTTGACCAACTCATGTGATATTCAAAATAAAATTTTGAACTAAATTTTAACTATATAATTCTTGTTTAGTCCTCATTCAAGTAGTTCTATTAATGCCTTAATATTTGTACATAATCATTATAATAAATAAAAAAAAAGAGCTCATGAGAAATCTTGTGAGAGACCGAGAGAGAGAGAGAGAGAGAGATAGAGAGAGATTCATGAAACTTCTTGTAAGGAGCCTTCATAGTAGCATTACTCTAATTAATTAATGGAGACAAGTTTTCTATATTAGGTTAATGAGTAAGTTTTTGTAATTAATTAAATTAAATGTTTCAATAAGAAATTATATTTGTTCTCAAATCACGTGGTGGTGCTTATCATTTACAAAATATATATATATATATATATATATATATATCACGTGGTATCAATTCCAACAATATGGTCAACAGACCTTCCAAACAAAGTAACAAAAATAACACGCGCGCACACAGTAAATTATATTTATTTATAGGTATTTAAATTCCAAGAAAAGGAATTTAAATTCGTAACACGACAAGGAATCTAAAATACAATATTTTATAAATGAGCATCTAAAATAGACTATTTCATAAATCACAAGGCTCATTAATTGAATGCAAAATAAAATATTTCGTTAATTTACTAATGTATTTTTTCCGAAAAAGGTAATCAAGAACATACTTTTCATAAAGACGTAGGATGCCACGGAAAACAAACAATTTTATATAAAGTCAGGTTAATCACAGGTCACCTACTTACCAATGGACAGATAAATATATTATTTTCATTAATTAATAAAAAAATTAATTAATAATTTTAACCAATAAGGTTAACCGGTCTACCAAAAAAGCAAGAGAAAGCAACAGTTGAAAATTAACCTAATAATTTAATAACATATACTAAAGAATCTCTCGGCTGAACAGAAATGTCCAATAGAATGGTCTACATAATGCATGTGTATAGTGCATCCCTAGCTTGGATGTATGTCGTTTGAAGGGATCCACGTGAGTTCTATAGTTCAAAGAATTATATGTATGTCGTTTGAAGGGATTGAGTGATGCTCCTCGTTTCAAAGAACATAATACACTTTCATGTCACCAATTGAAGGCACGAAAGCTATCAACTAAAGACAGATTACCAAATTAACGAAAAAGAAATAAATAAATAAATTTCTTACCATGATTAGAGCTTTGATGTTGTCCCTGGTGATCTTACGGGAGGAGGACTGTAAATCGTCTTCGGATTCACTTTCAGAATCATCTTCCTTGTAAAATGCCATTAACTCGTCCACCATATCTGTATCAAGTTCAGTTTCATCTAAGCTGCTGTCACGGTTGCTAGTACTCTTCTTCTTCGCCATGTGATCATCTATAATCTGATCAATGAAACCATCGAGCGATTCTCGAGCACTTACGAGCCTTTTGTTGAATTCTCGTCCATGAATCCAACCCAACCAGGGGATAAAATCAGCGACATTAAAAGCCCCAAAGAGCTTCGAAAACTCCTGTAAAATCTTCGTGAACTCGTTCTGGCCTTCGCGTGACATGGCTCCGAAGGCAGCCCGACAAGTTATGTTTCTTGTCAAAGCAAGAGCCCACTCGCCCACATTGACCGAGGAACCAACCTCGGCCGATATGGTCCCCACCAACCACTCCACCTCTTCATTTACCGATTGCCACGACTCGGCCCGTTTCGGACTAAACAATTTCACGGCACAGATCTTACGCATCTGGCGCCAGAATGGGCCGTAGTGGGCGAACGCCATGTCCGCTCGGTCGTAGGTCAAGAAGGTTATGGCAATGGTCGCAGGGCGGTTGGAGAAGGCGTTGTCTTGGACTTGGAGGACTTCTCGAGCAATGTCCGGGGTGGACACGGCCACCATGTGTATCCTGCCCATTTTGAGGTGAAGCAGACCGCCGTATTTATTGGCCAGCCGGGCTAGTCCGTGGTGAGTTAATTGGTCCATCATCAGCATGTTTCCGATCACCGGTAAGCCTTTCGGGCCCGGTGGGTATGGACCTCTTCGTAGTAAATGAGTGAAGAAAGTCATAGCTAAGAAGGTCAGAGCAACAATGAAGCATATAGGTAAAGGTTGCAGAGCTTCAAGGGAAAAGAAGTCCATGACTAGATAGGTGTGTAAAACACTCAAATGTGGTGGTTTTGGGTTTGATGTAAAATGAATGTACATGTATACTCTATATATACACGCGCGGGCGATTCTTAATTCCTTATTTTCCGTGAAGTAAGAAAATTAATCGCACACTTTTTATATGGAACCTTAAATTAAATTTAATGATTATTTTTCAAACTTATCTGTATATATTTTTCTTTTAATACAAAGCCACTCAAAACCACTCTCATCCTATTTTAAATTTTCATATTTAATTCTATTCTAGTAATAAAAGTTAATTACCAAAATAAAAATTAAAAAATCTTTACTATTACATTATTCAATTTTATATCTTTGAACGCAAGTGCCAATAAATTCAACGAGAGAATTTTTTGCCAAAGGCAACACCTCGGAATCCAAAAACAAATTTTAGTAATATATACTAATATTATATTTCTTTCAAAGAGTTCTATTTCTATTTTGGTAATTACCTTTTATGATCACATAAATGGTAATCATAAAATGGAATGAGAGATAAGTTTTTTTAGGTGATAAGATTAGGAGTGCGCAACCAACGTAAAGGTAACCCTTTTTGGGAGTTATTTTTATTGTTTTACTTTAATTTAATTTAATTTCAAGATTCTTTATTTCACATGATCCACATTCCTATACAGGCCGGCGTCATTGAAAGATTTTATTCGCCAAATGACAAGTGATTTGCTGTTCGATTCGGAGAGAGCCAATGAGAGATAGAGGGCTTGTGGCGCTCTTTTTCGGGGGACTTACCAATCCAACTTATCCAATAAATCATTTAATTTGCCAGTAAAGATGTCATAACTCAAAAGTAATGCGAGGTATACACGGTTCAGTATGTCACAGGTAAGGTGCAATCGGTTCCGTTCGGTTTGGTGCGTTGTTGGCCTATTTTAATTATTTATTATTTTGAAGGTTAATGTATTTGGAGGATATAAATGATTCATTATTCTTCTTCTTCTTCTTCTTCTTCTTCTTAATTGACAAGTAGAGATGTAGGCTCGAAGTCGGGCTCCTATTGACAACGAAAAACAATCCAACCATTGGATTACAAGGGCATTCTCATAAATATTTCAATCAGCTATTGGGCCAATCTGTTCCCTTCAAAAATCATTTTCCTATTCAATAAAATTGGGATAAAGGGTAAAATATAAAATAAAAAGCTCTTATCTGGTGATCTCTGAGGCGTCGGTTTCAAGAATAAGTTTATCTCCTGTTTGAGGAAAATAAACTTCACGAATGTTCTCGAGATCTTTTTTGATCTGTTGAACTATTCTCTTGTCGTCTTGTAATGACCCAGCCATTTTTTTTCATTACTTTTTCTGAAATTTTACGGATAAAATTTTTTTCCATTGAATTTTCTTTTCTGAGTTCGGTTACTCATCACTTAGTGTCGTCTTGTGACGGCTCTGGTTTTTAGGCCAGTGCGTCCTGTGATGAACCGAATATAGATCCGTTAACGAATATAGAATGCAGAAGCAAAAGATAAAATAATGGTATCTAAAAATTCAACACGTCTCTAGGACACCACTATGATCCTTAATTAGGTCACGACACCCAAGGAATACAAATGCGGAAGCGACGTTTTAAAAACGGACAAGAATGAACTTAGGGATAAAATGGTCATTTCATATAGAATTGGATGCTAATAAGCATACCATTGGAAAGACAACGAAAAATGAACTAAAATGGACTCAAGAATCACCAAATTCGGAGTCCGGACGGAAAAGATATGAATTTTAAACGAAGTGGCATCCTCCGTTTAGGAGTTACCACGACCATATCTCACTGAAACAACAATAACTTCAACTATGGTTGGATTATTTTGTATGTGGTTGGTGTCATTGAAAAGCTAACTTCGAGCTCTTGAATTTAGACTCAAGAACGAATCAATTCGGATCTAAAATGAGTGAGATATGGCCCTTTAAAGGAAGATGTTTGGAGCAGGACATGCCATGGTGGGCGCCGGCCAAATCCCGCAGTAGCCTAGAGATTTTTTGCGGGGTCCCGCCAAAATCTGAGGGGGCCCGCCAGTTACTACCCCGCGTAGATTTTTGAACCCCAAAACGCGGAAACAAAATAAAGAAAGCAAGTCTCATGAACTTAGGTAACTTAACTAATCATTTGCAAGTGTGTGGAACATACTTAAGGGTGCAATTGAATCAATCAAGGAAAATAAGCAAAAGACGGCCTTAAGGCCTCATGGTATGTCATTTACAATTTATGTTCAATCCTTGAAATTCCATAAACAAGCTATGAAGTTAGACTAGCATACATGTCATATAAGTGTCTTTGGCCGTTGGCCTCATTACATATACATGCAAAGAGTGACAAAAGGTATACTTAAGTGAACATTACATAGCTTAGACAATAAATACAAGTTTTTATACAGTACACCAAAAAGGATTATGATAGGCTAACAAGTGCATATTCAATGCCACCAAAAATACTCCAAGAATTCTAGCAAGTTTAACAGTGTTGTGCATCCCACAACAATGCTTCTTTACTTGAAAAACACCCAGTAACTTCAGAATGAGTATATAAGTTTACTTGTAGGGAATGAGCATGCATAAGTTTAACTTATTACAAAGTTTGCAATTCAATAGAATTTAGTCCATGCAATTATAATGACATTAGAACTTTTAACATAGCACAATGAGATGCAATATCATAAGGTTATCAAGTTTGGAATTTAAATGCGAAATCAA
The DNA here is from genome assembly GCA_025631255.1 of Cornus kousa. Taxonomy (NCBI): domain Eukaryota; kingdom Viridiplantae; phylum Streptophyta; class Magnoliopsida; order Cornales; family Cornaceae; genus Cornus; species Cornus kousa. The sequence goes on along the minus strand of JAOTQH010000005.1, from coordinate 5,566,446 downwards.
ACCAAAGTGGATACTTGAACATCACGTCGGATCAAACCGAAACCATAGTTACTTTAGGGCTACTAGCCCATGGGTAACCTCCCTATGTGCGCACTAGACTTGTTGAGGGATAATCCCCCGTACTAGAACCATGCCATAGCCTTAGTCTAACAATGACATCCCAAGTTTCTAAAATCAACAATTTGTGCAACAACATATATGTATTAACATAACATATATATATATACAATGTAAAACCAACTACCATGCACAAACCAATATTTGGAAGCACAATACATGCTCTAATTCACAACTACAATGGCATGCAAATTATTGAATATTCATTATGCAATTTATCATACTCCATAACAATATTATTCAATAATAGGAACATAAT
>JAOTQH010000005.1:5544783-5555513 GCA_025631255.1 Cornus kousa | reverse complement strand
TGGTAGAGATTGTGAAATTTACAGGGCCAGCTACTGGATTGTGGATATGTGGACCCTTGATGAGTCTCATTGACACTGTAGTCATTGGTCAAGGAAGTTCAATCGAGCTTGCTGCTTTAGGTGAATTTTTCGCTCTCTATCTGTTTGCAAATTGTAATTTTCTCGTTGAATGTTGGATTGTTTTGAATTTGAAATGTGGTGGTGTTTTTGAAGGGCCCGGAACGGTGCTTTGTGACAATATGAGTTATGTGTTTATGTTCCTTTCAATCGCTACTTCCAATATGGTTGCTACTTCACTTGCCAGTAAGGTTAGTTTGTTGATTTTTATGAAAACTATATTTAGTTGGTGATTTTATAGAATTTTGGGATTGCTTAAATTTTTTAGTCGAAGAAACAACTTTGAGCACAAGGAATAATTCTATTGCTATTTCTGTTGACGAAAAAAAAATATTTAAAGATACAGGAAACCATTGAACAAAAGAAAGGGGATTTTTCAAATTAGATAAGTTGGGCACGTAAAAAGTAAAAACTATTTGTTTAATGCTGTTGCGTTACTTGGACTCGGGTGCAGGTATGTATTCAAATGTTAGACATGTCAAGTCTCCAAAAAGGATATAGGGGTACAACTAAACATTCATATAATTTAATATTTTTATTTTATTTTCTAGAGTGAAATAATGACTTTATGGAACATAATGTTCAACATTTCACTCATTCTGAAACACTATTATAATAAAATTGAATTACCGAATATACTTTTTGGGTGCATGTCCACCTAAAGTGTTGGATTCATATCCCATACTCATGTCCGATTATTGTGTGTTCGATATGGGTTCTTCACCTACTTTCAAAGAATCCAAGTAACATAGGTCTTACTCTTATTAGCAATTAAAGCAACGGTTTAGCTATTCTCCCAAATCTGTGCCTTTTGAAAAAGGGATATTTGCTGGAATGAAGAGTTCGGTTTAGCAAGCTTGGCTTTGAGAGTTCAAAAATGAGTGTGACCACTTTGTACAAATAATGTTGGAGGGCACATCTGTAGTCAATAGACTTCTCCCAGCATCATTCTTTGACGAGACAAACTCCGGCTATTGCCAGATATTCTTTGTCACTTGAACAGTTGATCTTGACATATTATACAGTCTATAAATGCCTTTAATAAGTTTAGAAGTTGATTCACCAAATACCGAAATGGGAGGGTGTATAAAATATTTGTTGAAAATTTCTAAGAGAGGATTACTAATATTACTTATATAAAACATAACAATACACTTAAAGATATTTACAGTAGACATACTTATCAAAAAAAAAAAAAAGATATTTACAGTAGACATTGTTTCATGATTTTTGTTTGGCATGTATGGTTAGGAACTGCGGGTTTTACACATCAACATTGCATGTTTCTTTATTGCTCGGCACAAATTTTGAATTTTCTAAACATATTCTAAAAATTATACCCTTTAGCTGCAGTTCTCAGAACTTTTGTGGTGGCATTATTAATTTACAAAACCAGATAATATTATCTTTTTGCTGTCTTCTTGCACTGTTTGACTAGTCAGTATTGTTGCAGAGTAAAGATGAAGTACAACATCAGATATCTATTTTGCTTTTTGTTGGGTTGACTTCTGGGGTGTTAATGCTTTTCTTTACAAGGTTCCTGGGTGCTTGGGCACTAACCGGTAATAAAGACTCATTGAGGATTTGATTATTTTCACATAATGTATTGGTTTGCTTCCTGATTATCTTTGAAGAGTCGTTCCAGTTTTGTCTCTTCATTAGCAGATGCTATCCAATGACATAAGTTTGCTGATATCACTTTTTCCAGCTTTTGCTGGGCCAAAGAATGCGCATATAATACCTGCAGCAAATACATATGTTCAGGTACATTTGCCATTAAGTAAACCATTTTACTTTCTTTTATCTTACATCATTGCTTATTATTTCTATAGTTTGCGAGCTATATATATATTTTTTGTTTGTTAGTAGTCAACCTTTCGGAAAAGAGAGGATTGACCATCCTACTGGGTGGTTTATGGAAATTTAACTTGCATTGAAGTTCTTTTGCTTCCTATAATGTGGAGATTCATATTTGCATAATGATTTTTATTATCTAAAAATCTATATAAGTTCACGCATGAAGCTCGCACCAACCCAAGCTTTATTTATTAAATTTCTCCATGTGAAACATGCGCAAGTAGCTTAAAAGAGCCGGTGTAATACCTTCCCTACATGATATAGTTTAACACTCGAAATCAGTTTCTGTATGCAGACTGTTATGAAATAAGGACTGAATAGGAGTTTATGAGAACAAAAAGAAAATAAAATAGCACCTTCTTTAGACCTTGTTGAGTCAGCAGGGCCTGCATCTTAATGCGCCAAAGACTAAAGCTAATCTTGCCATCAAATTTGTCAATCTCGTATCTAGTCGACATCTCAAAAAACTCCCCAAAATATTTCTTGGTGAATGGTACCATATTTGTGAACAATACCTGAATAGTATATGTATACAATACAATACATGTGAACAGTATTTGTACACAATACACGAACCGAGCTCTGATACCAATTTGTTATGAAATAAGGATCAAATAGGAGTTTATGAGAACAAAGAGAAAAATTAATGACAAGAAAATAAAAGCGCACACATAAACGAGACAAGGATTTACGTGGTTCGGCTATGCTTACGTCCACGGGGAGAAGACAGATCAATATTTCATTATAGAAATAAAGAGATACTATAGAAGATACGGCGGCAAAGTTGTGGCTGAAATTAGAGAGTCTGTATATGATTTGTCATGGGCCTAGGGATTTGGCGCAGCGGCACGGCTCATGCAGCACCAAGGCATTGCTTCAGTTCGCGCAAGCACCCTAGTCAGCTACCACGGCTTGCCCTCCCAAGGATACATGCTGACTGGTTTCGGCTTGCCTTGACCTCATCAAGGGGGGGCTCCAATTCCCAACCAGTTTGTGCAGGGATGGCCAACTCCCTTCTTCATAGTCAAGTCCACAGCCAGCGACAAACTTGTCGAATTGAACCAAGTCGACCTGCCTGAACTCTGAAGAGGTACCATCCTTTGGTCCTGCACGCCCTTTCCCTGGAACCATTCTTAGTCAATCTCATTTTATTCGGGATGTCATATCAAAAGGAATTACTACATTGAAGAAAATTGGCAAAACTAAAAATCCGGCGGATAGGATGACAAAGTCCATTCCGGCTCTCAAGTTCAAGCATTGCTTGGACTTGGTTGGTATTCTCAAATGTTGAAATTGCCCTTAGGGGCTTTGTGGAGAAGACAGTTTGTTTAGCAGAGATACAGTAGCTCATTTGAATTTTCCACCAAGGTGGAGATTTGTTGAATAATGTGGCTCAAAATTGAGGTTGCATCACCCATTACATCAGCATCTTGATAACCATCTTGTGTGGACCACCAAGCTTCCATCAATCAAATGAATGTGGATTCAATTACAAGATGCTGATGTAATGGGTGATGCAACCTCAATTTTGAGCCACATTATTCAACATGGACTTTATCGAATCAAACACTTACTAAGAGGAGATGCTTATGCTTTTGTAGCATTAACTTTAATACTTAAATTGGTCATTAACTATCTGGCTTCCTTTTTGCTTAGGTTATTGAAATCTAAGCAAATGATTGCTACAGTCAAACTTAGCCACCCCACCCAAAAAAAAAAAAATTACAAATAATAATAGTAGTAGTAGTAGTAGTAATAAAATAAAATGCCAGTACCAAGAATTTGGATTTTTTGAAGCCCCTGAGATTGGTAGTGATAAAGGTCTTACGCCTTCAATTTGTAGATGACATGATATTCTTTCCTTATGTTGAATGAAATTTTTTACTCTTAGTCTCATCCTTAGACAGTTTGGTGTTTCCTCCAAGTTTAAGTTTAACATGGATAACAGCTCTACTGCAACGATCTTAGTTGAGAGGGATCACTGTCAAAGTATATAAAGCTCTTATGGAGATTTTGATACAGGAGGAAATGTGAAATTTCTTTGATTTGGCCTTTTTGGCTTTGAGAATAATACAGAAGATGAACAATAGGGGTAGAGGGTCATTCTTGACTTCTTTTTGAGTGTCCATCACAAAAGAATTTAAAAACTTTCTTGGAATAACACAAAGTGATTGAACAGTGGCTACTCCTACATTATTTTATAAAATAAGCTTCTTATACTTGAAAGCCTACCCTTAGGGTAAGAGTCAAGTTTAGCCTTGATAGTTGCTCTCTTGATAATCAGTATCAGCTAGCAGTTGAAGTTGTATCTAAAGACTTGAAAGGAGAAACAATTTGTTGTTCTCCAAACCAGCTGGATGTTATGCCATAAAAAGAAAAGTTTCCAACTCTCTTGGAAGGCCACAAAGAGGAGATTACTACTAAGGTTTTACAATTTTTTAATTGAAGGTGATACTGTTTGTGCCATAGGCTGGGTGTAAAACCAAAGCTTTGGTCCTTTCTCCTATACCAATGTGTTAACAAAGATCCTAGATTTATATACTTCCTTTTAGGCAGTCATTACACTGATTTCTAGGTTGGATAATGTAGAAGCAAACATTCAGCAAGAGAGGACGACCGCTCTTGAATCTTTTATGGGTCAACGTTTTGCCCTCTTCGGGGAGTAATGGATTATTCTGCTAGCTGGGAGCTGATCAACTGTATTCTTTGTTTCTTTTTCTTCGTTTATTTTAGACTTTCTTTTTGAGTAAGGGTCTCTCATCCTTCTTTCCTTTCGATATCTCAAATAAGAAAAGTTGTTTTAGGTTTTACTATTCTTTTTTTTCCATGTCAGGTAGTTGGGCAAGTCAGAAAGGCTGACTTCTCTTCTTCCTAATCCTGGTCTTGTCCTTTCTGTTATTTTTTAGCATCCTAGTAGAATGTCCTTACTTCACTGCATTATGTTGTCCAACAAGTCTTCTAGTTTATTTGACTATTAATATACTGTCAAGGAATCGTGGGGAGGGAGAGTGGTGATTCGAAAATTTAGGGATTCAAACAAGGTTGGCTTGAGTTTCAAGCTATCAATATATTGATTGAACATTTTCTATTTCAGTCCCATGCTATGGTTTGACTTTAACTTGTCAGTTGTTACTAGATACAGGGTACAGTTTGGAGCTCAATCAGACCCACATTCAAAGAGTTGAAGCTAAGGTGTACTCAGACTGAGGTGTCAGGGCAACTTAGATCAACCTGAACCTAACCTAGAACTGTTTCTGTGTGTGTTTATCTCCACCTACATACCTGACACTCGAGCATGATATGTATAATATGCCAAACCATTCAAAGGATAAGCTTAGTTTTGGTGGGGCTCCAGGCAGACGTCATACACTAGGGTGTGGTGCAGCCAATCTGCCTTGATGTGACTTGGTGCTACGATTTTGATGACTATGTTGGGGATGTGGCTTTACTGATGTATCAGAAAGGTGGTGTTATAAAATAAGGACATTTTTATTGTCGCTTTGCATCTCAACTGACTGGTAGTTTTAACTTTAGGCGATTTCTTTCTCAAGCACTATATGTATTCCTTTTATGCAATGGAGTTAGGACATTTAAATGGATGAACCACCAACACAAAGTTAGGATAGTATTTAATTATCCAGTGCCCCATGTTTATTTGGCAACAAAGTTATCATGAGTTAATTTAGATGGTAGATGCATGTTTAAGAACGACAAATGATGGCACTTAGTAGACACGAGTTCTTAATTGTTGAAGGCTCTAAAGGCTGAATTAGAGATAAACAGTCCTGTGAAGCAAACTTTGAGAACCCGTTCTCTGAGAGCATTTGATATGCTGGAAAAGCTTATCAGGATATGTACTGCTGATCCTGTCTAATTAGGGGGCTGGTGATGATTACCATGTTAAATAACTTACGCTTTGGCCTTAGTCTTACCTGTTGGACAAGAACATACTTTCCAACAATATTATGGTCATCTGGTTTGGTTGTTATAATTTTTCACTTCCCATTCTTATTATTCTGAAAAATTACGTTATTCGTTTGCATTTTTTCCGATCGGTTATCCATGTGCTTTAGTAATTGTAGGACAACCTTCTACTTGATTTCTTTCCATAGTGATTATTCTGATATTCTCCTTTGCTTGATTGGTTCTCTGTAACTATTCAACTGAATAAAAATTTCTGCTTGTAGATTAGAGGCTTTGCATGGCCCGCAGTACTTGTTGGATGGGTGGCTCAAAGTGCAAGGTTCAAATACTGTATCTTTCTCATGACATTTATTGAATGTGCTAGTAGACTGTGATCTATATAGGAGCGACATTGGCCCCAATTAACTTAATAGATATTATTTGGCACATACCTAAGAGCTTAAAATTTTGGTACAAGAGTTGTTCACCATGGTAGCAGAGCTTTGAATTGAATGGACAATGGTTGTTCACCAATTCAATTTTCTTTATGAGAATGTCCTAATGTTGTTTAATTGAATCTGTAATAAGTTTAATTTGTTAGCTTTGTATTCTGATGTGTCCATTCTGGTGCACAGTCTTGGCATGAAGGATTCGTGGGGACCTTTGAAGGCTTTGGCAGTTGCCAGTGCTGTGAATGGTGTTGGTGATGTCGTCCTATGCTCATTCTTAGGCTACGGTATTGCTGGAGCAGCATGGGCAACAATGGTGTCACAGGTATGCTGAATCATTATTTTTTTAATTGATTTCATAAATTGATTGCAAATAACAAGAGGATTGCAAGCCGCCTCCTGTTGCAACGCCTTAGTCCGAAGGGCTATAGTGCTTTTGGGCATTATTAAGAGCCCCATTTCTTCTTTCTTGAGCTTTTTCTACAATGTCCCTCCCTCCACCTGTAGAGAGAGCCAGTCTTCCATTTGAAACCAGTTGTTTCCATAATAGTTATAGACTGCTGATCCCGCTACACAAGTGACAGTTGTGCTCTTCATACAGAAGATGTTGCTGAAAGGCTTTAACAACTACATTTGACCAAACTATAGACCTCCTCCAGTTGTGTGTACGTTCGCTTGCTATTCCTGCCTGCCAGAATTGTTTGCCAAGTTGTTTCATTGCTGAAAAGCTTCAGTGTTCTAAAATAAGGCATTGTCATATTTTCCTGTTGATGCATTTTTCATTATATCCAAATTCATAGGAACTTCCTTTCTCTTGGTGTTGCCACTTACTGGCATTTTTTTAAGGTTATTGCTGGTTATATGATGGTTGAAGCTCTGAACAAGAAAGGGTATAATGCTTTTACCATCTCTATCCCATCAGCCAGTGAACTTCTGCAAATATTCATGCTTTCTGCTCCAGTGTTTGTAACAATGATGTCGAAGGTTTGTGATATCTGTCTCGATTCTCTTACTGTAACTGCTCACATGTGATTATACTAAGAATCTGATGTAATTTTGAGGTTTAGGTGGCCTTTTATTCTCTCATTGTATATTTTGCTACGTCTATGGGCACACACACTGTTGCCGCTCATCAGGTTAGTTTTACTCACACTTGAATTCCCTACTTTGGTTTTTCTCTTTTTTTGCTTCAACTTCCTATCTTTAAGGAACTGGACATTTACCCTCACAAATTACCTTTCATTCTAGATCATGATTCAAATGTACAGCATGTTTGCAGTATGGGGTGAGCCTCTCTCTCAAACAGCTCAATCATTTATGCCTGAGTTGATCTATGGAGCTAACCGAAGCTTGGCAAAGGTTAGTCCTTTCCATTTTATATCGATACCACTATTGCAGAATCTTACATGTTTATTCTGTTGCTTGCCGCTGCACGATATATATTTATGTGGGACATATGTTTTGCTACATGATGTCTGTATGTGAATAATGGTCTGAAAGGTTTACGATATTAAACAGGCTCGAATGCTGTTAAAGTCACTGCTGATAATTGGAGTACTGAGTGGGTTGATAGTAGGATCTATCGGAACATCAGTTCCCTGGTTGTTCCCCAAATTTTTTTCACCCGATCCTGAGGTCATACAGGAGGTAGGTTATGTTTTTCCTTTAATACCTCTCTCCTCCCTTCAGAATTTTATTCTCTGTATCCGTATCTCCTTTTTGTTATGTTTGTTATATATAGTTGTTTTTTTGGTATAATAACAAGGAAGCAAAGAGAAATTTTATGGCTCTGATGTGATACTATATCCAATTCTCACAACTTTAAATTATATGTGATGCTTAAATGGGATTATGACAACTCCAACACAATTATTATTATATTTATTTTATTTTTGAGTGGTCACTGTTTAATGGTATTAGAAATATTTTAATTCTAATAAACTCAGGAGTATTTCAGTACCAGTATGTGGAGATTACCTTGTTCTACTTCACATTTCAGAAATTATAAAATATCATTAAATAAGCCCCATATAAGCAAAGCTGCAAGCTAGAAGACGAGTGATTAATTACTAACTATTTACTTTGGACAGCTGATTGTATGTGTTGACATGTTGTTATTTGATGGTTGCTATAATTATTTTTGCTAATTATCTGTATATGAAATTTTTCCCAAATTGGATAAAACAATTTTTATAAAATGTAAAACTCTCGATGAATAATGTTCTTTTCGTACTTCTGTGAAAGACAAGTGTGAATCTTTATCTGTTTCTCCTTGATATTTTTTCCATCTTTTGTCCGTGCAGGTGCAAAGGGTGTTGATTCCATACTTCATGGCGTTGTCTGTGACACCTTGTGTTCATAGCCTAGAGGGGACATTGTTGGTATGTCTGTTTTAACATTAATATTTTCTTTGGTTTCTTCCTTGCATGTTCTTATGCATGTATGTCGACCTAAATTTCCAAAATCAGGCCTGTGGCATATTTCAAGTATTCAATTTGTCAATTCACACTAGGTTCTCATTATAATTCTAGTTTTGTGCTTTGACAGAGGTATCTATGTTTATCTTCTGTGCCTGATGTAATTCCATCTGCATCAGAAATTTCTGTTGACTGAATCGTGTTATTTTTATGTATTGTATCATGTGGGTATAATCTACTTTGAGCTCTGATGAGCTCCTATTCATGAGAAACTTCTTCCAACATGCTGTACAATTGATCCCCTGGCTAGAATAGAGCAATTTGCATAAATATGCCGAAACTTGTCTTTTAGCTTCAAGATATTTGTTTGCTTGTGCAGGCTGGAAGGGATCTTAAATTTATTAGCTTATCAATGAGTGGATGCTTTTCTTTGGGCACGCTCTTCCTCATGGTATGATATATATATTATAGAATCAACCTATATTTACATTTGTTTTATAGAATCAATTTACATTTTATCTCTTGGGTCATTTATTTGATGCCAACATATTCAAACAGAAGAGAGAATGAAATTCTGAAAATGCTAAAACCCTTGGTTTCATGCATCAAAATGCATCCTTAGGTTATTACCTCCATCCACTAACAATACTCTTTACCTTTTCTTGTTACCAGTTCATGAGCAGTAGAGGATTTGGTTTGCCAGGTTGCTGGTTTGCCCTCGTAGGATTTCAATGGGTAAAAAAAACAGGCCCCTACTCCTCATGCCAATCTACTCTATTTGAACTTCTCTGAATGTACAAACTTTTTTGTTTTTCTTTTTTTGCTTCAGACTCGATTTCTTATTGCTTTCCGGCGCCTTATTTCACCCGATGGCGTACTTCACTCCGAGGATTTGATCCGGTATCAACCTGAGAAGCTGAGAGCTGCATAATCTTGGATCCTATGAAAACCGATGATACAATCTTAAGGTCCTGGTAAGGATGCAAAATTTCATGCTGCCAGACTATACTGCGTTCAAGAATCACAAAATTTGCGCATGCAACACTTTTATTCAAGTTGCCGAAGATGAAGCCGCCATTATTATGAAACCTTGATAAGGTTAAAAGTTACACGGCAAATTATAATCATTTATGGTGGTTTTATAAATTTTTTGTTGGCTTCTGTATTTAACAGGAAAGTTATTCATGTACTAAGGTGGTTCAAGGAAATGATTCCTCAGAAGTGTAGGATGACAGTAAAACATTTGTTGTCATTATTATACAGTTCTATCAATCATAAATGGAGTCCATAATGCCAATATATATCCCTTCCCAGTTCCGACCACTTCTTCCGGGAATCAATGATAAACATTTGTACTGCATATAAGTGCACCTAGTTGGCAAGGTTCTATGAATCTCATGCATGCTTCGTATGCACCTAACGTTCTCTCTCCCATCCTACGAACCCCATCTACACAACAAACCCAGTCAAAGAAATTAGAAGAAAAAAATGAAAAACTCATTTGCATGCTACTAACGGGATAAAAAGGATGGTAAAGCTAGGAATCTAACTCATCCACATCACCTGCTTTTGTAAATGACTTAAGGTTTGACAATTAGTTCATGCTACAATAGAATCTACAAACATTACAAAATCGTTTCAAGATGCAACAACTCGAGGTTGGCTTAGAGTCATTTTTGACACAGTTTTCCAAACACAAGCACAGATACCATGACATTTCAGAACTTGCTACTTCCTCGACGAGTACGCCCATATACTCTGGGCACTTGTCCTTTATTCTACAAATCCCATGAGACAAGTGATTCAGTAATGCCATCCTGAGATGAGGATTTATATGCCATCCGTCTTCTGATTAAAGCTTCTTGATTCTGCTTTTTGTTTTTTTCTCCTCTGCCTTCAACTTTGACAAGCTGGGCCTCTAGAGAATCACAGTCCGACCAATCTGACCAACCACCACTGACCCTGTTGCTTCTTCTAGTTGCTTCAC
>JAOTQH010000005.1:5531799-5543885 GCA_025631255.1 Cornus kousa | reverse complement strand
ATGCTTTGTGCACATATAGTGGCATGCAGAGGCTAAGCTTTTCTTCAATTTTTAAAAATTCATCAACTACCTTAGGCTTGTAGACAGAAAGAAAGACAAAGAATTAGTATTGATAATACAAAATAAATTAAGATTTATTTTTAATAAGATTTATTTAAAAATTCATACTATAACTAAAAAATCGTTTTAAATAATATAAGAGTCATTGTCTATATTGTTTGATATAGAACTTTTTATTATTCATAAAATTTAACTTTTTATAGGTTCAAAAATTCTTACCATAGCATATATGAAAATTGCGTTTTTATTGTTTTTTGTCAAAAAGTGGATAAATAAGAAAAGAAAAAATGTATGTGTGTGTGTATATATATCGGTTGATTTCATTATTTTAACATGATAATTAACACAGCAACATAATTTATTCTTTGAATTTTTTAATTCACAGTAAAGAAAGTGGTGAAAATATCAGTGGATGCCAATATGAATATTTATGTACACTAGAGAGTATGAGGTTGGGAGAGGGTATTACTTATTATCCTTTAATTTATATGTTTGCAGTGTGCCATCCTTTACATTTAGGTTTTAAATTAGAAATCTCCGCACTACAATGTGTCATCCTTTACATTTAGGTTTTGAATTAGAAACCTGCCCTACTTTCAAAATATGATCATTAAACCCTACCCGTTTGAAAAAAAATTCAATAATATTACAACGGTGTCATTTTACCTCAATTATGTCAATGAACCGTTAAGGGTACGTGAAATGACTAAATTACCCTTATTTTATTTAAAAAACCAAAAAAATCATATTTTACAAATTACAATATTATCCTTTAGCACAAATTGAGATTAGAGCAGTTTCAATCAAATGACAAGATCCAGATTTAACTCTTTAAAGAAAACGATATAGAGCATTTAATATACATTTCTTCCTTAATTATTTGCCCAAATAAATAAAAAAAAAAAAGGTCCACTAAGATAAAGAATCCGAAGTTAAAAATCCACTAAATCATATAGTTCTTCTAAAGGTTTCAAAATGTTAAGAAAATAAACAATTCTTGTCATATATTTTACCTTGGTTGATTAAAACAGAGATCTGTTTGCTTAGTAAAATTGTTTGAAGAAAAGACATAATATATATAGTTGAAACATATCCATTCTGTGAGGACATTCTTTTTCAACTAAGCGTATAAAATAATCAACTGGGAATTAATTAAAATGCATACAAAACTGCTAATCCAAAAACGAATTCGCCCAATGCAAAACATAACACGATCATTAAAGAAGCTCACTTAGTTGAAAAAGAAAATCAATTTTGGAGGGAGAATGTGGAAGGGTGCGGGAATTGGTGGGATTGGAGTTGGTGCAAGGCAGCAGTGGTGAACTCTAACATGTTTCTTTTCCAGGGAAAACGGTTGCAGGAACGAACACCCAAACATTGGTATTATCATTAGCAGAGAACGCGAGTTTCGATTTTTCATACTTCACTCTCCGCAACCTCACTCTCCTCGGCGACTCCTACCTCTGGAACGGCGTCATCGGACTCACACGAGAGCTCGGCATGCCGTCGTCCAGCTCCGGCACTCTCATCTACGACTACCCAATTCCCTTCTTTGACCCCCAATCCAACACCACACCTTCTTTCTCCATCAACAACGTCAATCGTTTGGCGATGGCTTGACCTTCTTTCTCTCTCTTAACAACCAGACTCTGGGAAGCCCAAGTGGGCACTTGGGTCTTGTCAATTCGTCCCAATTGACCAGGAACAAGTTTGTGGCTGTCAAATTCGACACCAAATTCGTCCCAATTGAAGACGCCAAGTTAGAAATCAGATCATCAGATGCTTGTGCCTGTATGATGAAAGAACGGCGGCTTTTAGGGCTTCGTGAAACTCACTGAGAAGATTACACTGTGGGTGTGAAGTTTGGGAGTATTTTCGGAATAACTCAAATAAATTTATAGCACTCGTTTGGCCCATGCTCCTTCAGGGGTATTTTCGTCACAAAATTCACATGGCCAAAGCAATTGTGAACCAAGTTAACTGCCCGTTTGACAGAAGTAGGGTAAAATGATAAAGTTCTAATATTGTTGGGGTTTTTTTAAACTCGTGAGGGTTTAATGATCATTTTTTTAAAAATAGTGGCGGTTTTCTGATCTAAACCCTTACATTTAATGTAAAGTACGTGACTTAATTGAAGTAAATATGTATTTTTCTGGGTATTGAGATGTGTGCCACGCCACATTATATATGTTTTTTCAAAAAATAATCTTATATTATAATAAAATTTTGAAGTTTTCTTTTTGTGGTAAATTTATTAACATTTTTTTATATTTTTTAAGTATAAAATGAATAATTAAAGTATATATCTATATTATATCACATCAAAGCACAAACGCGGGTTATTAATAAAAAAAACTTGATTAAAAAAATATATACTATACTTCAGGAATTTATATTTGTGATTTTATATCGAATTATGTAACTGTTTATTTGATTGTTTTGGTTATTTTAAGATGATGGCCACTTAAGACCCCGAATGTAGAAGAAAAGAGTTCAGTTGCCGAGTAGAGATGGAGATGGAGATGCGGATAAAAAGATTTTCTCCTTATTTTCTTCTGTGCCAATATTTTCTTTTTTGTGATGCGAATAAGTTTTTAATATAGGAAATAGACAAAAAATAGAAAAATGTATCATTATAGAATCCAAACTCTAAAATAACTCAATAATTTGAATTCAATTAATTTGGGAGACCATTTTTTATTAAATCTTCGAATAATTAAACTAAAAGTTGCAATTTTTTTTTTTACTATGAATGAGTAATCTATTTTTCGTAAATAAGGACCCTAATTTACATTATTCACTTTAAGTTTTTTTGAATTATATTTTAATTTGATATTTTCTGATTATGGTTAAATTTTAAAAATACTCAACAAATATATACTTCTACTTAAGTTCGGATAAATAAATATATACAAAAGTCGAGAGAGTGAATAAAAAATATATAATAATAATAATAATAATTGATAAAAGCAAATTATAAATAGAGAAAGAAACCAGTGTAATTATTGTTCATTCTTACTTTTTCCTTTATTGTCAATTTGTTTAGTTTGTTAAAATAGGAAACACAAATGTATAAATGAATAAAGTATAATATGTATTATAATAAAGGATATTCATATAAAATTCAACATACAATCTCAAATTAAGATTCGAAATGTGTAGCACTACTCCAAATTCAAAATACAATCTCACTATACAATGAAGAATAGTGAGAAGGAATCGTCCTCAGAGATTGAACACGTGTTGGAATTAAACTTGAACTTTAGTGCTAATGAGATTGAAAGAGAGTTGGTTTGGTTTGTTAAACTAATGATCAAATTAAATCATGCAATGGAATTTAAGCTAAATTGAGTAGAGTTTAAGAGATAGGAAATGAGTCTTAGGGCATAGGAACCACCACTAAGCTCATTCACTAAACCACTAGCTTTCAACTAATTGGGAAAAAAACATGTTGTAAACAAAATGTGGCTACTAATTGAAATAATGAGCATGGATCCCGATGCCTTACTTCATCTTCTTCCTCTTCTTGTTCTTGCTTGAAACCCTAGACATAGAAATGCTCCTCCTAGAGATCTTCTTGCCTCCACTTCAAAACCCTAATCTCTATGTCTAACTTTCTCTCTCTAAAAATAGCTAACTAGATGAAATAATGACTAACCCCTTTATAAATGGTTCAATTCCCCTTTTATACAAGACCCTTGGAGCCCAAAAACAGGTCAGAAATAAGCCCCAAAATGATGCAATCCCGTAGCCATTTGGTAAGTGAAGTTCAGGCAAAATCGGGAATAAAATAGCTGCTACCAGGCAGGTTACGATCGATCGTAACCCAGGTGCAATCGATCACAACCTTGTTACGATCGATTGTGCTGACGTGGCCTGACCTTATCCAAATTTTAACTTATCTGTGCTGACGAGGCAGTGCGATCGATCGTAGGGGTCTTGTGATCAATCATGAATTGAGTGTGAACGATGACGTGGTGGTGCAATCTGTTGACTAGGTTGCGAACGATGACGTGGTGGTGCGATCTGCTGACTAGGTTGCTGCGAATAATGATGCGGTCTTGTGATCGATCACAGGCCCCTTTTCTGGATTTTTCTGGATTTTTCCCATGGCATTTGTTTGACTCAAAAAAGGTTTTAATGAACTGATTTTAGCCTGTTTGAACTTTATTGACCTAAAATTGACAAAAACATAAATTAGGACTAAAATGGGAAAAAAAAAATAGATGCAAGGTCTAAAATACTCTAGATTAGGGCTGAATATGTGCATATTTCAGCACTTATCAGCGAAAAGTAACCTACTAGAGCTTTCAGCTTTCAAGTAATAAATATAAGCATATTCAAAATTAGCATCAATAATGTGATCGATGGAGATCACATTATTGGGTCCAAGTTGATTGGGTCCAAGTTGGCTCTTGAGCTTCTTCATTGCTTTTTATATGTCCTAGCAGATATACATTTCACATCATGAACTATGATGAAGACAGCAGCTTCTTGTTTTGGATTAAGGTACTTATTTAGACGATATATTAATGTAGAGAAATTAAGGGGACAATACTTTAGTATTGCAATGAAGAATGTAATTAACACATGAAGACGTGCAAATTTTAAAAAGTACAGTTGACAGATCTCAAAAATGTAAGATTTATGATCACTCTTACAAATTCCATAAGAATAAACAAGATAAACTACCTGGGCTCCATCTTTGGATCTGCCACGGGAAATCTCTCGCCCACTGCTTGCAGCGGATAGTAGTCCAGAGGGGAGGCTTCCATGGGATTGATCTGCTGGCTCAATTTTTCCAGTTGTTCATCAGTAAAAATTTGTCTAAGAACAGCTCCACCTGTATTCGAAGCACCTCCAACAAGCCATTTATCATCAAGACGGTGGCTATACACCCCAAACCGTGCATCTTCTATCCTATTGGTGCTTAGTAGTTTTATGGCAAGTGTTGAACCCAATGATGTGACCTACTTACAAGCATTAAAACAAATACTTAAAGACTCAGAATTTTAAATGTGTTTATAACTTAAAGGAAAAAAAAAAATTTGATTAAAATAATAATTGCTTTTTCATCCCATTTTTCTTCTCTTTTCTCCTACCAAACAAGAGAAGAGAACATTTTAAAAATAATTCCACTTTCTGTTCCCTCTCTTACCTCCCTTTTTCGTTTCATTTTCCCTATCTTTTTATTTTGTTCTCCTCTCACTTTCTCTTCTGATTCAAACAAAAGCAATTAATCATTTACTCTTCCCTTCTCTTCTTTTATTTTTCTTCGCTTCCCTCATTTCAAACACATCTTAAGAATAAAAAATTGTCTAATTAAATAAAGTAACAATCCAATCCCCCAGCTCATATATTTTCTCAAACAGAGATCTTATGAGATAATTGGATGGTCAGATCATATTGGATTCATAAAATGGAAAGATGTTACTTGATCCATGCCTCCTTTACCAGTGGCACAGCCACATAATGCTTAGTGGGGATAGACGCCCTTACTCAACTTTTATATTTAATTAACTCTGTGTGTTTAATCTTTTCTAATTATAAATATGCTCCCTTAAAATTATCAAAAAGTACATATCAGTCTCAATTGTTTTCAGACTTTACTTTTCCCAATTTTTCTCTCTTAACTCTCACTGCTTCTTTCTGCCATGACTCAGAAAGATCATATATACAACTTCAGCAACCGATCTCTCTCTTTTACCTTTTCAATATCTCTGTAAGACCCGATAGCCTAAGATCCTTTCATACTTTGGGAGAAGAAGGAAAGAACTCGAGTGAGGGAGGAATATTTTCTTTCTTCCTATAGTTTTTCAGCTTTTTCTTCATAAATCGCTTCTCAAAGTTACAAAAGCATGCAAAATTGAATTGTAGCACTTTTTTCAATCAATTTCTTATCAAAAAAATAAAATAAAAATATTGACCATCATCATCCTTGCCTTATTCCCATATGAATGAGTCGGCCACATGAACTCTCTCTTTGCCTTAATTTCTTGGCCCTAGGGCCTAAGCCAATAAAAAGAAACCCTAATCCCCTTCTTTCACTCAATCTTGCTCTTTTTGTGGAATAGAAATTCCTTTAGTAAATATTCAATTTGTTACGGTTTATACTGTTAGCTAGTCAAATGAATGGGTTTGTTTTGGTCTTGATAGCGATTATTGATTGCATAAGGAATTAGTATAGCCAGAACTATCTATATATTACTCCCTCTATCCCCAAAAAAATGTCCCTTTTTGGGAACTGTGAGTCACAGTTACCAAAAAGGGACATTTTTTTTTGGACAGAGTGAGTATTATAAAACAAGTTTCTTGTGGGAAAGTCATTTGCATTGTACATGTTGAAGAAGATAAACTTAATGATATTAATTGATAATGAGGTTATCATGCAACATTTCCAAAACATGAAAGAGATTACAGATATAAATGTACTAAATGCAAATATAAATAATCAATATTTTTAAGTTCTTGTATTTATTATTTTGGTAAAGAAAAACTCGTCTTGTTATTATTATTCAAGGTCGCCCCACTAGAATAAATTCTTGACTCCACCATTGTCCTTTACACCAATCCTAATTCCTAAAAATCATCTTAGAATATTACTATGCACGTACTAAAAAAATTTCAAACGAGAAAGCTAAGCCAGGAAATATCTCACAGCTTTCCCAGGTTGTGTAGCACGTGCGGCAAGAAAGGCTGCTATACTATCAGTGGTTCCTGTGCACACAACACAATCTTTTGGAAAACCTGAAATGATGTTTTTTTCAGAATAATGTCAGGTACAGTTCAAAACTTAGAAGCCTGCCAACTTAGAACGCGTTAAAGGTGCAACAACATGATAGATCACTTCCACTATTATTTATAAAATATTCATAATTATCACTGTTATAGGAGTAATGAACAAAAAATGTTCACATACTACTAATAAAATATTACTGAGACCAGGGAAAGAGTACGGTTAAAAAGCACAAAACAATCTCATTGTTCATGAGTTAAATTTCCTACAGAAAAGCAGATACCATGTGTTGGAATAAAATGCAACACTGATAGCATCTCTATTTTTTCCATCCAGCCTTCTGCGGTGATCAATCTATCGCAGAGAAAGAAGTTTCTCAATATGTTTTTTCTCTCAACAGAATTTAATATTTCAAAATGTTTTGCACTACTAATAGTTCATGTTGATTATTCAAATGTAACTGCAATATGACTTATGCTCAATTTTCTGTTAAGTATCCAAGAAAACATGTTTGTGTGAAATAATCATATAAATGAAGGTTTCTATGTAACTTTTAGGCAACAATTAAAAGGGAGAACAACACTGGACGTTATAGTCCCAAAGGGAAAAAGGGAAGCCATAAAAACAGAGGATTGAAGATACTAGGGCATATCCGTAATTTTAACACAAAATGACCATTACACAGATACGAAATCTACGACATGAAAATATTATACATATGTGTGTGTGTATAGCATGCCAATTCGAAGTATATGACTCCAATAAGTTAACTGTTTTTCTTACAGATACTGGAGTGTACACAAAAAGAATTAGAACTTTTGTGCTACATGGCCCTAAGTGATGCACTACTGATTAAAGGCCAGCATACCAAATTGTGTTCTTATATTCTCTTTTACTGAACCAATTGAAGTTCCAGGAGCTTGGACAGAAGGCAAAACATGTGAATATGGCTGAGAGAGCAGCCAGTCTGGATAGGAGTCAAGTTCGGGATCATAGCCAACCTGTGGTGGTAAAGGATATTTAATACTTTTCGTGACAAAAAATATCTAATAAACAGAGAGTTCAAGAGGTGAAGAATGAAATGCAAGGCATCTCTAGAGTCAAATTATACCTTCAAAGCATTGTTGTAATCGGAAATGCCAATCTTTCCATGAAGAAGCCACAACAACCAATCTGCTTGATGCAGCAAGACTACAGATTCTTTATTTGAATCAACAGAATTCCACCACGAGACAAGCTTGCACAGGGTAGAGGAACCAGAGCAGACTGTGTGGTTTGGAGGGGCAATGGACTTCACCATTGGCAAAGCATCAGGACAACTCTCATTGTAAAGGAAAGGTCTACATAATGGTTCTCCTGTTGTGCTGCAGTAACAAAATTGGATGCCAAGCTCGAATGAGGCATTGATTAGAGAAAAGTCATAAGGATTAGCAACAAAGCTCTAAGGCATCTACCTGTCTACAATAATAGTTGTTGCAGAAGTCCCATCTATGGAAATCGATGCAATAAATGGACGGAGACTAGCAGGAACATCTTCAAGGAGTGAGAAAAGTGTCATTTTCCATGAGTGCACCCAATCCACTGTCTCTCTGCTCTTTCTAGACAACAAAAACAAACAAGCTTCTAAGTTTATTTTGACCATGGAATTTGGTGCAGAAACAGAAAGAAGCATTGTACTCTTCTTATTAAGGATATTCCATTCCCTTAAAAAGGAATTTTTAGGTTGTTATTCAATGTACCGAGACAACAGTTTCTTCATAATCTTAGTTTGAACTTTGGACTGATGTACTTTTTGGTATAGATTACATTATATGACGGGAATCCCAAGAAATTTATCTTCAAAAAGTGCAACGAATCCATCTTCAACCAAATGTTCTCCCATGCATTATAGGAATCACTGCATTCAAGATTTTACAAAAACAGATGACTCAATGTAGTACTTTCTAACCTTCCACAGGAGAAGGTTGAGGGTTCAAGCCCCAAAGGGGCATTTTGGGTGTGTGAGTTTGTTTCTTGCCAAAAAAAATTTCTGAGCACAGCTCATACAGAAAACTCCAATTGAATTGGAATATACACTAATTAGAGTACACTTCACATCCAATGTTTCTTGCTGACCCACTTCAATGTTTACAATCTTAAGTATTACTTCATTTATTGCAAAAAATTGAAATACCATTTGACAACTAAACATATAGAACTAGATGACAAACCAAGCATCTTATAAACTTAACTATTTACAATATAAATAGTAGTTCAGAAAGTGACAGAAAGGAATAAACATCCGTCAGATTAACTGTCAGCATAGACAGTCCTAAGTAATCATGTCTCTGCAACTAAGCTGCCTCAATTTCATCATATAAGAGTAATAATTAGGACCAGTCTTAAAGACTAGTTTGATGGTAACAGTCTTACCATAAATAAAGGATACTCCCTCTTCCCTTCAGCACATATGGAACCTTCCTTGTCAATAAGAGCATACCGAGCTCCAGATGTACCAAAGTCCATCCCAAGATAAAGCCGTTCACCGACTTCAAGATCAACGCTGGCATTACGTTTACAATTTACTAAAGACATTGTTCTCAGTTTTGATTTATCTACAATGTCGACGAATGCAAATCTTGAATTCAACTTCTTTGAACTATGATGTCCTATAATGTCAAGATTAATTATACATTAGTAAAACAAAAACTGTTACAACAAACACCGCCAACCATTGACACAATGAAAGACAAAAAAATTGTAAATCGTGCACCACACGATACATTAATACACAGGGGCGAAGCCAATGTAGACTGTAGACCCCGCGGGAGCTGCGGCCCCGGGGGGGAGGGGGGCAGAACACGTGCCCCGCCCCACTACATATCATAAATTTCACATATTGCCCCGTTAAAATTTTCAATTGCTAAAATTATCTCCTTTTTTTTTTTTTTTTTTTCTTTCTTTCTTTTTTACTCTCTTCAAATTCCTTTTATTTTATTTTATTTCTAAAAAATTTAAATTCCCTTTCTTCAATCAAACCCTAAATATTTTCCCTTCAAAGTTCTCTCATTTTTCTTTTCTATGTGGTATGTACTATAACCTTTTTTTCTCTTCTTATTCCTATTATTTCTATTCTTCTTATTTAAATTACATTTATTACTGTAATTTTATGAACTTAGTGTGCATAATTTTATGCATCATTTTCAAAATACAAAGACCCATCAAGGACAATTATAACTGTATTCAATTGAACTATTACCAATCAATATTTTGGTTCTTATATTTGTCAATTATTTTTCTTTCTTATGCTACTTTTTTTCTTGTTTGCCTTTTGATTTGAACAATCCATATTTGTCACATTAGTTTTTTTTGGTATCCAATACACTCCCCCCGGAAATGAAATCCTGCCTCTGCCCCTGGTAATACACAAAGATCTACAAGGTTCCGCTTGTGGCCTACCGTACAAATTAACAAAAGATTTCACTATGTGAAGAAGACTGGAGATTACAAGTTATCAAACCCCCCAACCCACTGTCTCTCTCCCTCTCTATGTTCAGCCTTCAGTGTTCTGTCTCTCACACTAGAAACCCCAGCCAGCATAGCACCCTAATAAATTGGGTTACAATAAAGACTAGATTTCCACAACCCGAAAATAAAAACAGGTCACAGACGAAACTAGCTATAATTAGCAGCAATATTCACATTGATTTGCAACCATTAAGTACTTAAATGAATCAATTTAATGAGATGAACACTAAAACACCCAAATAACATGTAATAACTAGAATAATCCAAATTAGGATGGTTAAAATCAGTTTCTTCATTCGAATCTATGGGCTCGCTAAAAATACATGAAAGAACTAATTATTGGAATTTCGTAAATGGTTGAGGATTCAGTATTGATCCAATTCCGGGTTAGGATAAGATCGTGTAATCTTCTATTCCTCTTTCAGACTGAAAAGTTTAGAACATGGCACCATTACTTGAAAATCATCTATATGTGATTTATAAGAAAATTATACTGTAAACACGAACACAAACACACATAAACATACATTCATTCATATATATATAGAGAGAGAGTGTGTTACCTTGTTTGGTTAATGACGATTGAAGAAACAAGGAGGAGCAAGCAGGACTGTGAACTGTGACAACAACCATTTTCTTCAGCTTTTTTGCTATGTCTCCGGATAAGGGAATGTGTATATATTGCTCAACAGAAACACTAGTTGGACCGATCACCCAGTGAGATAGAGGACCTGGGCCTAGACTCGGCCCAAGTAGCCTTACTCTTTACTTTAAAGTTAAAAACATAGGAGTAAATTTTTTTTACAGAGTTGATTTTCGTCGCTTGCACTCTACTTCAGTATTTTGTATCTTTCTGAAAAGGATAAGTCCATATCTGTGTTGTAACTACTTTCTTGTCATGAAAAGTAAAATAAACTAAAAAAGAAAAGAAAAAAATAAAGGAGTGCAATTATACTTTGGTTATGTTTGGGGGTGTGGAATTATACTTTGGCCTAATGGTATAACCTTCTCATCTTCAAAGAAGAGGGGAGGGGTTTGAGCCCGGGCGTGAGCAAAAAAGTATGTGTGTGTTTGCTTTACCATCCAAAAAACACAAAATGTTTGGGGGTGTGGAATTTGAGTCTTGAAATTGGAATTGGAAAAAGTTTTGGTTCGATTTTTTGAGTTGTTTTTCTCCAATTTTGTCAATTCTAATTCCAAAGCTCCGATTATATGCCCCTGAACATAGCCTTTTTGTAATAATTGTGGAGTCAAAATGTAATCTTCGTAGTGACTAGACCCGAGCGACTGTTTATAAAAAACACAAATATTCGCAAAGTTGCAAGGTCAAGAAAGTTGGTGAGTTGATAACCAGGAAGCCGGCGACCGAAGCCCCGATAAACGGTCCTAAGATAGTGAAATGATATATTGTTTTATTTTTAAAGAAAAAATAAGGAAAGTCAAATAGTTAAAAGTGGGGTGCAAATATTTTTTTAATCTCAGCTTCTAAGGGGTGAAAATTGAAAGCACTCTCCTCTCCGCGTTTTGAAAATAATTTTAATTATATAAGTATATATTTTCTAGTGATACTCCCATTTTTGCTTAAGGAATTATTTGCACTTAAAAGGAATTGTTTGCATTAAAAGGAGTTGAACCTTAGACCTGATCCTTGACCAAAGAACTTACTAACTTGAGAAAACCCCTTGCACTTTTATTATTAAGTATTATATGTTTGAAAGCTAAGTATTTTCAAATATTTAATTTTCAAACATATAATGTAAGTTTGAAATTGATAGAATGTGTG
>JAOTQH010000005.1:5508519-5531699 GCA_025631255.1 Cornus kousa | reverse complement strand
GGAATCTTCCATCACTGTTCTGAAATCTTCTGTTATTAGCTCTCTTTGTTTTTGGGGTTCGGGTAGACTCTGTTCTTCTGCTGAGGAGGCTATTGAGGTTTTGGCTTCCTTGGGCCTTAGGGTACCCAGGTTTTTGTGATTTGTTAGGGATGTGTTCCCCTTTTGGACCTTTTTTTTTTTTTTTAATGAATTATTTATTTATCAAAAAAAAAAAAAAAAAATTAAATATTACATTTTTAGTAGTATATTATTATTTGTTAGAGGACATATTACATTTTTTAGTATATTAAATATTACCTAGAGAGGGGGTTGGGTGGGAGCACAGGCTCGAGGGTTCTGGAGGATGGCGCCAAGTCTTTGGTGGTGTTTGTGGAGGTAGCGAAATAGAAGATCCTTTGAAGGAGAGGAATCTTCCATCACTGTTCTGAAATCTTCTGTTATTAGCTCTCTTTGTTTTTGGGGTTCGGGTAGACTCTGCTCTTCTGCTGAGAAGACTATTGAGTTTTTGGCTTCCTTGGGGCCTTAGGGTACCCAGGTTTTGTGGTTTGTTAGGGATGCGTTTCCCGTTTGAACGCTTTTTTTTAATGAATTATTTATTTATTAAAAAAAAATAAACAATGTAGATGAAAGAATCAACAATGTCTCCTCAGACCATAAAAAAGCAACCACGTCTCAAACCATTTCCGAATGGGTGGTTTCGAACTTACAATGCTCTCATTGAAGTCGGACAAGCCTGCCTAACTCGACACCTCCCGGATTGGGGATGTCTCCTTAGACCATTCTCGAATGGGTGGTGCCGAACTTGTAATGCCCTTATTGCAGTCGGAGTCTCGGATCACCCTGGCTTTGATACCAAGAAGAAATATAATATAGAAGAAAGAGGAGAGAAATATGTAAAAGGTTTGAATGAGATGTTTAAATATTCATTCACAACTCTCATATTTATATACTAAAAAGAGCACATGTTAATAATACAATAAAGAAAACTAAATAAAATCATTGCATATTCTATGCCTAGACATATGCGTAAATAAAGCCAAATCCATTATTTGTGGCTATCATATCTCATATAATATGGTAAGTCACATCCTATGATTTGGGCCTATCGTATCTCGGCAAACAGGAATCTATACATGGAGACTTCCCATGGTGCATCTTGTTTCCTGATGACATAGTGTTGTTGGATACTTCTAAGGAACAAAATTAGAAATTTGGAGAAATGTATTAAAAACAAAAGGGTTAAAAAGTAGTAAAGCTAAAACAAAATATATGTCTTGTAAATTTAATAATGATTTGGAAAGTAATGGTATCACAATCATGGTTCGCCGTATTGGCCGATACGCGACGTATCGGCCTATTCGTAACTCTTTTTCAAGGGTCCGATACCGTTACACGCTTCGATGAACCGGTCGGTTTTGCCGATTTATATTGATATTCGCCCGAGTCCGTTACACCGCGACCACGACTACAAACCACGATCACAATAGTGATCCAAGACCATAGGGTTACTCAGTACTTAGGTACAAAAAAAAGGAGAATTAGTAATGATATTACTAGTAGGATTGGAGTAGGATGGACCAAATGGAGACGGGTTAGGGTATCTAATGCGATAGAAAAGTACCAAACAAGTTAAAAAGAAATTTTTTATAGGACGATCATTAGGCGGCAGTGTTGGCTGCATAGGTATTAAAGGTTCAAGGCTCACTTAGATGCCAAACATCTCCCACACCCTAAGCGCAAGGCACAATGTAAGGCGCTAGCCTCAACTAAAAATGAATATCAAATATCAGTATAGAGAAAACAATTAAAATATACAACACAACTAGTGCATATCAAAATAAAGGAAGTTTTCAACATATCAATTTAATGGATAGCTATATTAATATCCATATATCTCTTCAGTTTGCATATGAACTAAATTAAATCAATGCATAGAATCAAATAGGATTTACAACACAATTAGTAAAAAAAAATTTGACTTACCAACTAAAAGGATCGGGTAAATCAATGTGCACAAATCATTTTTATATGCATGTGCATTAACTAAATTCAAATACTATTAGAAATATGTAACAATAAAAACCAACCATTATGTAGAATTAAAACATATATTATGTAAGCATAAGAGACAACATACACTTATCAGTTCCTTTTAATATACGATGAGATTAAACAATATAATCCATTGAATATGACCACAATGTAATGTATAGTAAGCAAATTAATAGTCATTTTAGAAAAAAGATAACAAGATGTGTGTGTTTTTTTTTGATCCTGGAGCCTGCTTAAGGGACAAGCCTGAAACCCCCACCCCCCCTCCCACCCACACACACACACACACTAATTACGAGCCTGAAGGCTTTATGTATGCCACACATTTCTTGCTTCAATTCTGATATTTATGTATTCAAATTTGGAAACTGTATGATATATCCGTGCTATTATTCTTTCTGTGTTATTTTCGCTCTAAATTTTATGAGCATGTGTAGTATGCTCTTGTATTTGTACAAGTGATTAGACTACTACAACCCCATCATTGACCTTTTATGGCAACTCCTCAACATAACTATGTCATTAGAAGTGTGTTATTTTCTCCAAATATTTTTTTAGTCTCCTTTTGGTTTTCTGTTTCTATTCCGAAGCATTAGTTTACAAAGAGTTCTCATTGTGAAGGATTAATTTTATACAATTATGAGTTTTTTTATTTTTTATTTTTTTGTCTTAGATATGACTTTTTAACATTAATCTACACAGGGAGATCAAAATTCTCCAGGTATAATACCATTGGCAATAAAGGATGTTTTCAGCATTATTCAAGATGTAAGTGTGCTTGCAAAAGTTACTATGCTTTGAATCACAATTCTTTCAACTGCAAGTTCTTCTTTATCTGTGTTCCTGTTTTTTATTTATTTATTTTACCATCATGTAGCCACTATTATCTTTTTTGTTCCTATTAGTTTCTTGATATTTTTCAATGAAGTTACTGGTTTAATGTGGTGATGTGTTATACTTTGTGATAATACGTTTTTAGTGAAGACTTTTGGTCACAAGTTGTATCTTTTAAATTGTTGGCTTAATTTCATTTACAAACTATAACCTTCAGTGATTTTGAAATTTCTAGTTCTTAGTTCCATTTTTGGTTCATTCTACTTCACACAAGTGGCTAAGCAATCCCAAGGTCACCTTTGTCCTTGGGTCTGGTCTTGGTTGAAATGGGTGAGAGTCTGTCTAGGTGCCTTAATGTCTTTTGAAATGCATTAAGATTGTATTGAATATGCCAATGAGTTCCTGTTAAATTTGGTGGGTGAAGTTCTATATCTAGTCTGCTACTCTGCTATGTATGGCAAAAGGTGCTTATGTCAACGGGGATCTCTGATGGGGTGTTATGTATATTTGTTGTGGCCTAGCGAGATACCACCATGTGTAGTGGGGGAGCTGATGGGGCATGGTGGGATGACAATGCAGGACTAGGGTGGTAGTGTACTACTAGTATGGTAATGAGGTTGTCAGGTGTGCTTGGCAAAATATTGGCATGTCACATAGTATGTCCTTAACATGTAAATGGGTGGGCCAAGTGATTTTGCCACATGTTGATAAGTGCGGCCTAACAGGGTGTTGCCACGTTATTTGGTTCATAAGTCACACGTTGTCTCTCTTGAAGACGGCTTGAGGTGTAGCTGTGAGGAAGACACCTTAATGAACCTGTTTTTAGCCATTATGCTAAGTACACCTAGGATCGCTTGTGGATGAAGGTGTAATTGGGCGGGGGTCACTTTGTGGTTCCACGTACTTTGCTTGAGAAACCTCGTGTCTTGCTCTTGACCATGCTGTGCACGAGGTGCATCAAGATGTAATGCATTCTGTGATGATGTTGTTACTTAGGAATAGTTAGATGGAAATTGTTTCAGAGATTCAGACTGCATGGCCGGAGAAGTGCGCAATTTAACCTCACGGAGATACTTTCGCTGTGCAGCTGGGAAAGTGTTGACTCATCCATAGAGTGTGATTTGATTAGGGTAGCCCTCTGTATGGTTGGTAAGATGTTGACTCGCCATGAAATGTGCAGTTGGGAAAATAACCCTTGCTTCTTTACCCGTTTGTCAAAGTCAGAGGTGCTGTCCTGAGATTCATGATATGCGCTGACCATTGGACTTATATGGCTGGAGATTCACAGAGATCCTATGCATGTCCCATGGAAATGTCTCTGTGTCAACTAAGATGAATTTTCCATGGAAAGTGCCACATGTTGAGCTTCAAACCTGACACATAAGACTTGAGATTCTTCATGGTTGGCTGCTTGCATCTACTTTCTTCTCTTCCTCATTGGTAAGGATAATGAGAGGCAAGAAATCGCATGTGGATTGCTACTTCAGATGTATGAGGAATGGTGGGGTCAGATATCTGCAATCTGTAAATATATTTCGTTACTCCATGACTTCACCTTACTGTGATCATGGAAGAATTATTCTGTCCTTCAATTTGACACTGATTTTGCATGAATGGCCCAACATTATTTATTTATTTATTTGCTCCTTTTCTTACTTTTACTAAATTTGTTTTAAACTGTTCTTCTATGATTGAATTGTAAACTAACTGTTTTCTTGCTTCAGACTCCAGGACGAGAGTTCTTGCTTCGAGTATCATATCTTGAAATCTATAATGAGGTCAGTAATACAGTACTTGATGTTACTTTTGCAAACTGAGTAATATGGAGTTGAGTTTCTGTTAAAATTCCTTTCAATTGCTCTACAGGTGATAAATGACTTGCTTGATCCAACTGGTCAAAATTTGCGTGTCAGAGAAGATGCACAGGTTTCTTTTTCTACTCACTGTTAGTTTTGATCCTTAATTTATATTTGGCGTTCATGTTTTCATTGTCATATATTTGTTTTTTGCTTTTTTCTTTGTTCAGTTGCTCATTTACATAGTAAAACCTGGTTAGCTGCTACTTTGCTCCAATGGGATTTCCATATGCCTCTAAATCGCCCTCGTTAAATATATATGAATCATTGTTGTGCAGGATAATGTTGTTTCTCACTTGTTGACTTTTTTTTTTTTTTTTTTGAAGCAGTTTGTTTCTCAACTTTGTTGAGTTTTAGTTTTTTTGATGTTTTTATCTTGTAAGATTCCTAATTCGTCTTTGTTGGTCCTAATTATGTTGGAATATGTTTACAGGGTACTTATGTTGAGGGTATAAAGGAAGAAGTTGTTTTATCGCCTGGTCATGCACTTTCTTTTATTGCTGCAGGGGAAGGTATTCACTGTGATCATTTTTATGAATCCTTCTCTTGTTCATTTTCTTTTTGTTTATGAATTATTGCTTGACAACTTCTTGTTACTGGTTCTAATTTTCGTTTTGTAATGGCAGAGCATCGGCATGTTGGTTCGAATAATTTTAATCTGTTGAGTAGCCGCAGTCATACAATATTCACACTGGTATGTGTTTTATATTTGGTGAAGCATTTTGGTTTCTGTAATAAACCCCACATTTTAGTGCCACAAAAGAAAATGTGTTATTTTCAATATTATCTTTTAATTCTATTTTCATGTTACTTGCAATTTTTTTTTTTATGTTTCATATCCCAATTGGCCAAATTTGCTGTTCTGTGACATAAAGTTGGGTGTTCAATACCTTTTGATTGTTAATTTGTTACTGTCCTGGAATTTACATGGATGTTGTTCTCTCAATTGTTTTGGATCGTTTATATAAGATTGTGAAGGGCTGTAACCAACCCAGTGAAAAGTGGTGGTTCTGGGGACTAACATTTCTCAATTATCTGAAAATGTAAAAGCTTTGATACTGTAGGCATTAACATTACTTGTTCCTCCCAAAATGTTTCTTTCAGCCATACGCTGCAGAGTTTGCAAGGTCCTTGTAAACGATGATAGAATTCTGTCTTGTACAAATGTGGCCGTCCTTCCTTTTAGCCATTTTGGACACCACATTTTGTGTTCCATTCCTCATGTCTTCAATCTCTAATGTACACGTGTGATCGCAGATGGTTGAAAGTAGTGCCCATGGTGACGAATATGATGGAGTGATCTTCTCTCAACTTGTATGCCTCAAATCATTGATTTTTATCATAATATGAAATATTCATCTTTGTTTTGTTGTGTCATAGTGTTTTGTTTTGCCTCTTTGCTTTAGAATTTGATTGATCTAGCTGGATCCGAGAGTTCAAAAACTGAGACAACCGGATTACGGAGAAAGGAGGGATCATACATTAATAAAAGTCTTCTAACTCTTGGAACGGTATGTGCATGGGAAATTTTTTGTTACTGTTTTTGAGTTTTTTATATCATTTTTTAATGTTAATCATTATTCTCATAATTGATGTTCTCTCTGTTCCCAAGAAAAAAAAGAGTCAAAAAAGCTTGATAGCAATAAATTTTACTTTTACTGCAAAGTAGCCAAAATGGCAGTTTTGTCCCCTCTCATTGGCTTAGTGCTATAGGAGTAGGTGGTGAATAATTTTGAGAGTTTTTAATTCACTGTTGGGTCCACTTCTTAACAGCTTGAGCTTTTGAGTGATAGTCTAATATGGTATCAACTATCAGGACCTTACTTCTGGAGGTCTTAGATTCAAGTCTTGACCTCTTCATTCATTTCCTTGTTTTGTCTTATCACTTTGCACTCTGTTAGTTTTATTTGCTTGTCTCTTATGTTGAGACGGTTCGCAGTGAGGGAGGGTGTGAGAGTTTTATATATTTGTTGATGTTGGTAACTTGGTACAAGTGGTAGTCTAATAGATCTTGCGTAGCCATGAAACTGAAAAAACTATCTAGGCAACTTTTTTACTACTCAATTAACTGTTAATACACCTCACAGTTAGTTCCATGAATATTCACTATTTCACTTTCATTTCTGAGAGGATGTTCTCTATAATATGTTCTTAATTTTTATTAAAGGATTTTATTTCATTTGCAATGTGAAGGTAATTGGAAAACTAAGTGAGGGGAAGGCATCTCATGTTCCATATCGAGATTCCAAGCTTACCCGCCTTCTGCAATCTTCACTGAGTGGCCATGGACATGTTTCGGTGAGTTTGAAAAGCAACGAGAATTATGTTAAATGAACTTATATGAATTAATTTTTCCTTGACATCATTTAACTTGTTTGTGTACAAGTTACAGTTACACAACAAGATGGATCCAGCAAATTATATATGAAAGATTTTGTTTCACATTGTAAATTTTTTTAATGCAAATCATTTTCAACAAGGAACTTAATATGTGTAATTTGGTTACTTTCTTTCTCGGCCTCATCTTAAATTATGACGCTGTACACGGGAAAAGAATTTATGGTGCAATCAAAGCTGACATGCCTCTTGCTGTTATTCCTCTTTTTTCCCCAGCTTATATGCACAGTAACTCCTGCATCTAGTAATATGGAGGAAACTCATAATACATTAAAATTTGCAAGCAGGGCAAAGCGTGTTGAGATCTTTGCCTCGCGCAATAAGGTTTGTTATGACATTGTTATATACTATCTCAAGAATAGTGTAAAGCAATAAACATTGAAAGCTCAATATTATACTGATTTTTAAATTATGTTTCTTCCAGATCATTGATGAAAAATCATTAATTAAAAAGTATCAAAGAGAAATATCCGTCCTCAAACAAGAACTTGATCAGCTGAGGCAGGGTATGCTTGTTGGTGTCAGTCATGAGGAGATTTTGACCTTAAAACAAAAGGTTTTCTTCCAATCTTTATGTTTACCGTATGATGGTTCCTATACTTGGGTCTTTGACATTTGAATCTATCAGTGAAACCGGGTACTGATTTTAGCTTCTCATGATGTTCATCATTGTTGTTTATTTAATAGTTGGAAGAAGGGCAAGTGAAAATGCAATCGCGGTTGGAGGAAGAGGAAGAAGCCAAGGCCGCTCTAATGAGTAGAATCCAAAGGCTAACCAAGCTCATACTTGTTTCTACGAAGAATACAATTCCTGGATGTTTGAGTGAAGCAACTGGTCATCAACGGCGTCTTTCTGCTGGAGAGGATGACGTAAGCAGATTTTCCCTATTTAATTATGTGATAGAACATGACCGATGTTGAATCCGCACTTGTTTCTTGTGTTTAATTATTGTTGTAGCTTCCTATTTGAACTTGTACAAAATATTTTTAAATTTTATACTTTCTTTGAAGCTTGCAGTTGCCAGTGTTGGACTTCAGATTTTTTTTAGGGGTGGGGAAGAGGTGAAAAAAGAAAACTGAAAGAAAAAAGTTGGAATTTATAGTTTGGACTATTACTATTCAGTTAAATTTGAAATTTTGTAATTCAAACAATAATGATAAGAATAATTTTGAAAAAGCCCAGTCAGTAGTTTCATTTTATTGGGGAGGCAACCTAAATAAATTTAGAACAACCATTTCCAGTATTTCAAGAGGATTGAGAAATGCGTGTTTTTTGTTTTGTTTTGTTTTTGTCTTTGGAGGGCGTTGGGGGAAGGGGAGTGTGGTCCTTGCTACCCCCCTCCCTCTATTTATTTCTCTCAATATGAGATATTTATCATTGGTTGGTTGACATATATTCTGTGGTGACATGTATTTTTGTATACATGGTTCATTGATGTCTTTTACTGACTCGGGCCTTCCTGGGGTTGACTGTAGCAATGCTCTCTCTCTCTGTGCATGCACATGCAAAGGACATTAAATTTTTGAATGGGTTTTGTTGTCAATTTTGTTTTTCAATCTAAAATCACGAATTTGATGATGATATTTCGTTCCATTTCTGTCAGAAATTGGATGTTCTACGCAATGGTTCTTTGCTCGTAGATAGTGAGAATCAGAAGGACAGCTCATCTTCTGCTTTGGCAGTTCTGTCAGATCCTTCTTATGAGTTTAAGCACAGAAGATCTTCCAGCAAGCGAAATGATGAACTATCAGCAGCTAGCAGTACAATTACAGAATCAACTCAAGCTGGTGAACTTATCAGTGGTTCTTCTTGTGGTTCAAAATTGCCAACAGTATGTTTTTGCCTTTTCTGTCCTTTATTTATTATTAATTTTTTTTTTTAATACAAATATTAATTATTACAAGGTTTTCAACAAGGATAATTCTTATGTAGTTAAAGATCAACACAGATTGATTTACTTTAAATTTCAGAGTACATTGAATATGCAGTGATAATATGTTATTCATTTATTCTGTTTAAACTAGATTTGTTCCAAGCTGAATTATTGGCCTTCTATTTGTCTATATATTTATATATTTGCCCATGCTTGTGATGTATATTATATACATTACACTATTTCATTTTCTTAGTTTCATGAATTTGGCTTGATTTAGTGATACAATTCTATGTACATCCCTCCTGGTAAAAGTCGCGTTAGTTATCTGTTCAGCCATTGTCATTTTTATTTTGTGTGTGAATTACACATTTGAAACTGTTATTTCAATGGTGTTGCTTCTAGAATAGGTCAGTGTTATCATTAGCGTTTTTGTTTGTTATAATCTTTGAAGTTTTTGTTTTAGAGGATAGACTTTGACCTTTAACATCTGTGGTTGCTTATCTCTAGGGTGGGATGACAATGTCGGATCAAATGGACCTTCTTGTTGAGCAAGTTAAGATGCTTGCTGGGGAGATTGCATTCAGCACCAGTACCTTGAAGCGTTTAGTGGAACAGTCTGCAAATGATCCGGAGAGCTCAAAATCTCAAGTATAGCTCCATTCACCAGTTTCTGATCTGTACTTTATGTCAGTGTGGTGCATTCAATTTTACTGGTGTGAATAATATGGTTCAGAACTATTGATACTTGCATGGACGAAAAACTATTTATTCTGCAGAATGTGGCTGTTTTAGATAATGTTAGATAAGCTTTTCCTTTTTATTGATTCTGAAAACACATTTGTAAACTAATCTCATGTGTACAATTTGTTCTAGGTTCTTATTTTTATCAAGATTCCCTTTCCTTCTTGGGGGAACTACATTATGGAAAAAGGATGAGCCTATGTACAGAGGGTGGTAAGAATTTGAGTGTATTAAGTGCTTGTCCAGTTAGTGGAGTGCTTTTTTTCTCTCTCTAAAAAGGGCTAGCCTAGTGCATGAGGCTCCCACCATTGTAGAGTTTGGGAAGGATCAAATGTACGCAGCCTTACCTCTGCAACCGGAGAGACCGTTTCCTTGTTTCGAACCTGTGACCTCTAGGTCACAATGGAGCAACCTTACTGTTGCGCCGAGGCTGCCCTCGCTCTCTCTCTCTCTCTCTCCCCCGTTTTTATTTTCCTATATTTTCATTTGGGGGGGTGTCAGCCTTTGTCAAAGGAATCTGTTGTTAGAAATTGAGAATTCTCAATGTAGCGATTTTGGAATGAAAGGATTCAGTACTGATTCTTTAAGTGGCATTAGGGTGTGTTTTCTGGAGAAGAGCTAGGAGCAAATCTATTTGTATGTTGTTGGTTATTATCCCTTAGGTATCAAAGTATATTTTATTTAACTATTAAGAGAGTTTTAGTTAGTGGGCTTGTACTCTCTTTGGAATTTTTGTTTCTATTATTGTTGAATTGTTTTTATTCTCAGTATTTTTCGAGATTTTGCTGATTGTCTTTGCTAGTGGGCGTTGCTCTGTTGTGAGTGAACCACTTATAATCTTGCATTATTTCTTTTTCCCTTGTCTAATTTTTACTTACTTTTCTTTTGCCAAATTAAATAACCCCAACTCAAGTTACAGTTCTGCACACCAATATCCCACCTTCTGTTCTTCGTTAGTGTTTTGACTGTCAATTTGTTCTTTGTTTTATAGAACATCACTTATTACGTTTGACATGTGCATTGGTTGACAAATGGGAATGTATCTCCCAGTCCGGTTCTCGAGTTTTCTGCTGTTGCATACTAATTAAAAGTGACACGTCCTCTCTGTTTGCTCTGCATTTTACATATCCTTTTTTCAGTTCTAAGGTTCTTATCTTTTGGACCACTCATCAACATTATTAGGAAGTGTTAATCTCAGTCAATGCAATTGAATGGAGTTTCTTTCAATTATATATGTATAGCCATTCTTACATCTCAGCTAGTCTGAAGTCTAATGAACTCTAGCCATGTACTAATAATCACATCAGCATGTATCTCTATTATGATGTCCCCTATAATTGATAATGAATGTAGAAGGTTTGCTCATCAAAAAGTTCTGAGTAGATTTCATCCCATTGCCACTGCACAGTTTATGATGATAAATTTCCACATGATACTTTGTATTCAGATCTACCTCTAATTTATGTTGGACTCAATTTATTCCTGCTTTCTTGTATGCAGATTCAGAACATGGAACGTGATATCCAAGAAAAGAGGAGGCAAATGAGGGCCTTAGAACAACGTATTATTGAGAGTGGTGAGGCTTCAATTTCTAATGCATCATTGGTTGATATGCAGCAGGTAATTTACCATCTCCTTTTCTTCATTATCATTGTTGTTCTCAGTTTTCTTGTAGTTTGCTCCCTCAAAGTCAGTGGTAGCTTCATTATTATGGTGATTAGCTCAAAAAATTATTTCTTTTTCTTTTTTGTTGTACAACAGACAGTGATGAGATTGATGACGCAGTGCAATGAAAAGGGTTTTGAGCTTGAGGTCAGTACTCTAATAATTTTTTTTATAGCTGTTGCATTTCCAAATTCAGATGGAAAGCTCGCATCTTACTAAAAAAATTATATTCTCATTCCATTTATATGGTCCCTTGTAATTTTAAGATTATGGTTTTTAGTGGTCATCCTCTGGTTGAAACGTTTTGATCAATTGATGCAGATAAAATCAGCAGATAATCGTATTCTTCAGGAACAACTGCAGAATAAGGTAAAAATAGTATAATTGCTACTATGATTCTTTTGCTCACTTTTTTTATTTTCTTTTGGAACAAATTTCCAATAACTACAATTTTTACTTGATGTTTTACCAAATTCTCAAATAAATCCATTTGATTGAACACGTATGCATAAATCATTTTTACTTTTTTTTGGGGGTTCGTTGTCAGTGTTCAGAGAACAAGGAACTGCAAGAGAAAATAGAACTCTTGCAACAGCAGTTGGCTTCAGGCACTGGTGATAAATTATCATCTTCTGAACAGTGTATATCTGAAGAATATGTTGATGATCTGAGAAAGAAAATTCAGTCTCAGGTAATTATTACATCTACAAGCCATTGAGCATTTCATTTAGCTTGCCTTAACAAAATTTTGATAAAGTACCAGTGATGGTTTCGGTGGCAGTTAGATTAATGCTGGAACACTGTGGAAGATATAAATTGTTTCTGTTAGTCTTTTTTTTGTTTTTGTTTTTGTTTTTCTTTTTTTTCCCTTCCAAACCAGTCTCTGTTAGTCTTTCATTGAAATTAAGTTCAAGTAGCGACTAGCGTGTTATATTATTTATGTGTGATTTGTTTTTGTGATTTTTGTTAGTTTTTCTTTCCAATTACTTGGAACATGCTTGGTCACATTCTCTACATTCAGCAGTTGAAACATATCATCATGTGAAAAAACTTGAAAATAAGTTGTGATAGAGCAATCAATTCATCTGGCCAAATGTGCAGCTCTTATTCCCAATTGCACAAAATGTGATGCTACATTCAATCCTATATTTTGTTAGTTTGAAGCTCGTGCTCTTGTTCACTTGCACAAAATTCTGCCATTGGCAATCATACAGAGCATTTTCCATGTGGTAGAAAAATTTCATCTGCATATCCAATTCGATAATTTTTAACAATCTTAAAATGTAAAAATGCTTGATATTGAATTTGGGTAGGACATTTTTAGTTTAGCCTCTCATATTAAAAGTTAAGAGGTGATCCTTGTTTCTCTTGAGATGATATAGCTGCTGTTTGTTACTCTTTTCGTTGTTATAACTATTTTAAAAGTCTTAACCACACCAACAGGCTAGTGGCCTAGCGGTACCAGGTCCCTACTTCTCAAAGAGAGCTCAGGGGTTCGAGCCTCATTGGAGGCATGTGTGTGTGAGTACCAACTAGGAAAAAAAAAGTCTTAACCACTACATTTGATAGTTTTGCTTCAAAAACTGAGTATCTAATGCAATAGTACAGCAACAAGATGTAGTTGTCAATATGGATTAATATAGTATCTAAAACTCACTGAAGGCAGGAATAATATAGATATATTCTTTGCTAATGATTGAACTATGGAACTTCATTTTCTTCCCTCTGAGCAGGAAATTGAAAATGAGAAACTAAAGCTAGAACGTGTTCAAAATTTGGAAGATAGTAGTGGACTACGGGTGCAGAATCAGAAACTTTCTGAAGAAGCTTCTTATGCGAAGGAACTGGCATCTGCTGCTGCTGTTGAGCTGAAGAATTTGGCTGGTGAAGTCACCAAACTTTCATTACAGAATGCAAAATTAGAAAAAGAATTATTGGCTGCTCGAGAATTGGTACATTCTAGAGGTGGTGGTCTACAAACTGGTAATGGTGGCAACCGAAAGTACAGTGATGGTCTGAGACCTGGGAGAAAAGGCATGCATTCTGGCCGAGCTAATGAAGTTTCAGGAATGGGTTATGATGACTTTGACTCCTGGAATCTTGATCCAGATGATTTAAGAATGGAGTTACAGGCAAGAAAACAACGCGAGGCGACCCTTGAAGCTGCCTTGGCTGAAAAGGAATTCGTAGAAGATGAATACCGGAAAAAGGTTGAAGAGGCAAAGAAAAGGGAGGCGGCTTTGGAAAATGATTTAGCAAACATGTGGGTGCTTGTTGCACAGCTGAAGAAAGAGGGTGGAGCAGTCGCTGTGGTAAACACGAATGAGAGCCATAGTGATGGAATGGATCATGTGAATGGTCTGAAAGTAGATGCTGCTGACAGCAAGGATACTGTCCTTAAAGAGAGACAGGTTCAGGATGTTACAAAATCTACTCTTGACATCTCCAAGGAAGAACCTCTTGTTAATCGTTTGAAGGTATAACTGTGTGTCTCCTGTTTCTTAAAGTTCATCTTTTATTTCTTGTTATATATTTCTTCCCTGTCCTCTAGCATCACCCTCAATGTGGAAAAACGTGCATAAGCAATAGTTTATTAATGTAGGTTGGCAAACTTCAGAAGTTGTCTGCAACAGTTCACAATATTGTTATTAAGGTTTGTGGCTTTTCGGTGTTTCTATGGTTTTTGACTCTCTTGTTAATGCTTTCAGGCTCGAATGCAAGAGATGAAGGAAAAAGAAGTCAAGTACCAGGTCAATGGAGATGCAAATTCTCATATATGTAAAGTATGCTTTGAATTGCCAACTGCTGCAATGCTTCTCCCTTGCCGGCATTTTTGTTGTAAGTTGTTTTAGAAACCTTCATGCATCTGAACTTTCATATACCTCGAGGCTTGAGCCTACCATTCTAGTGGTTCTGATCTTTGTGTACCTCATATGCAGTATGTGAATCTTGTTCGCTTGCTTGTTCCGAGTGTCCAATTTGTCGCACAAAGATTGCAGATAGGGTTTTTGCTTTTACTTCTTGACGGTGCGTTTTATGCCCTCTGAATAGTTGAGCAATTTGTTTTTGTTCGTTTTCAGCTTCTTGGCTAGTCTGCCCCTATAGATTCACTCATATCGGGCCCTTCATGAGTCACCATGTCACCTAACAGGGGAATGCCTCAAAACCATATTCAATTCCTCCTTTGACTGGAAAAATTTCACCTCTTGGGGCATATATTCAACAGTGAGCCAGAGGACATATATTAGCCCCTCACGAGTGACTTGTTTTAAGAGAACAAAAAAGCACAAAACAGTCCAAAAATGCCAAAAATTTATCTAGTTGACAATTTTCAGTAAAATTATTTTTTGAAAATGCAGAGCTTCAGAAAACAGTTCCTAGAAAACAAATTTTCATGTCTATAGTTTTTGTAGTTCTTTGAAAACTGTTGTATGCTTTAAGAGTTTCTGAAAACTATTTTAAGAGAGTTGAACCAAACAGATCCTTATTTTTCAGTAATTTACGAACCTTTCTGCAATATGAATGGATCATTTATCTGAAACTAAAACAGACAGTTTCTGACCTACATTTTATTTCCTTTGGGTTCTTTGCAGGAATTTATCATCATTCAAATGTTTGTTACATTCCATGCAATAGAGGGTGCCATTCTTTTATTAATTAGCCTGTATGCAACTATTTAAAAGGTATATCAGTGTTTTGTCTGTGTGTGTGTGTCCCCAAGGGGCCTGTAAAATAAGAGGGGAAAGAAACCAAGAAAAGGAAAAAAAAAAAAAAGTGAAAAGAAGACGATCTATAGCACATATGAAGCTTATATGCAGGCTATTGCTTTGAATCTCAAATACCCTGCAGATTGTTCTGATATTTCCTTTGTACTTCTGTTGCAATGTATAGAACAACGTAGGCGACGGTAAAAAGAATATTTTCCCCTCTTACTTTGTATAGTTCTGATTTTCTTCTTCATTTGGTTGTATTATAATTTGACTTCGTTTTTCCTTTCGGGAAAAAAAAATGGTGATTTTGCTCTCCGTTGGTTCGAAATGTGAAGAACCTGATTTTGTTGCTGATATTGTTGAAATGAATCAAGGTCAGTATACAAGTGTTCTCTGTAGGCATGAACTGCAATGTGACTGGTGAATAATAATATGCTTGAAGCCATTATGAACGTGCTGCTGTTGGTTTTCAGATTTTTGGTGGATCCACTACTTAAATGGATTTTTATAGCTTATTTTTAGCTTTCTAATTTTAGATTTTGCTAAGAAAAAGTTCATTGATCTTGAGACCTGATTCTTCATCAGGCACTAGGGTCAAGTTTTTTTTTTTTTAACGAGGTCATTTCCTTGGGATTGTCATATCATTATTTTGTAATTATTTTTAT
Source organism: Cornus kousa (assembly GCA_025631255.1). Lineage (NCBI taxonomy): Eukaryota > Viridiplantae > Streptophyta > Magnoliopsida > Cornales > Cornaceae > Cornus > Cornus kousa. The sequence goes on along the minus strand of JAOTQH010000005.1, from coordinate 5,515,902 downwards.
TTCATTGGTAAGAAATATGCACGTCATTCAAATACCTACTTTGTCCATTTGAAGACTCGAATTTTCACTATTTACTTTGAAAGATATCATTAGGTCACAATATATTTGATATTCATTTTGTCACTATTCTACGATTAAATTTAAGTGAAATAATCGGTGAGAATTCGAATTCAAAACCTGGTACCTGTTTTGATAGTGAAATAAGAGGTAAGTTTGTCCCATGCAAGGTGTCAAGAGAGAGATCTGATCTAATAATTTAAACAGTGAGTCTAATAATATATATCAAGCTTTTTGGCTCGAGCAAAAACTTAACTATTAGAAAGGTATATCTTAAATTGTTTTTTTTCTTTTCCTTATTGTTATCTTTGAATTAACTATGAAATTCACCCTACATCACCATACTTGATTGGGGACGCTATGGTCATGGTTTGATATTAAACTATACATGGTAGTATTTGGTATGTCAAATGAAGCCGCACTTTATGAAAACATGGTAAGTTCTACCCAATTTAGAACGACTTCATGCGAGCACGTGTTTTTTGTGACACGATCATTCTTTTCTAGAGCACACGTACTGGCGTAGTGGTCGATGCTTTTTAATCATTTATATTGGTATCATGGAAGGTACAAAAATTTAGACAAATGGCCGTTGGTTCTTACATTCAATAGTTATTTTCATTGGGTCGAATAAAGTTATTATTATTATTATTATTAGATAATAAAACCTAAAAGGCATGTGGGGATGTCACAAATCTTTTTTTTTTTAAAAAAAAAAAAAAAAAAATGAGAGAAAGAAAAGAAAGACATGGATAACAAGGATATTTTAAAAGTAATAATATAGTATATATAATTTTTGTACAGGGATAACAAATATATTTTAAGAAAGATATTGTTTGACCAACAGGCCTGTGACCTAGTGGTACAAGGTTCTTACTTCTCAAAGAGAGGTTAAGGGTTCGAAACTCAGTAGAGACAGTGTGTAAGTCTCAACTAAGAAAGAGGGAGAGAAAAAAAAAAAAAAACATTGCCGGGCACTTATTTGTACCTTTTATTGACATCAGCTTCCATTATTAGCACTTTATGCTGAAAAAAAAGATGTATAATGCTTTATATTATATCTACCATTTATGAGAATGACCTAGTTGAACTTTGTTGGTTGAGCTTAGCTTATGTCATCTAATTGGTAAATGAATGTTCTGAAGGAGACAACAACTAGCTATTCAACAGCAGTTTGATTCGTTAAACAGTTGTAATCATATAAATATGATGATAATACAGAGAAAGTGATCTTTGTGGCTTGGAAAGAATGAAAGGCACACTAAAACTATTACTCATATAAGGGCAGAATCAAACGTAAGCAGAATCAACTACTTTATGAATATGGTTATTGACTGGAGCTTTATTCAAATTTACGCCTCCAAGAATAAAGGAATCCAATTCCCAAAAAGCAAGTGATACTTCCTTGTACAAAACTACTAGCAAATAAAAAGAAAACAAAAGAAAATTTTCAAGCTCAAGAATTTGGTTTGTTGTTTACTATTTATACTTGCAATGAATGTAAAAACTGAATTAAACTAAGTTATGAGATAATGGTTAACAAGAGAAGTGGAATTTAGAGATTGACTTCATCACTAGCTTCATAACACGATTAATTGTAATAATTTCTGGTGAAATTCATATTTATGTATATTCGGGAATCAAATGGCTACACACTCACTTTAATTCAATTAGAAAGATGTATATGAACAAACACTAAGCATAACTCATTTTCGAATTGTCTACCTAACTACTCTAATCTATGGTGTAGTACAACCCGCCTTCCTTAGGCACAAATTATGAAACTATTCATTCATATATTAGTTAACACCATTGCATGATCACTACTCCTATAATAACATAAAACAAGAGAAGTTTGAATTCGATTAAATCAAAATCAATTCTAAGACAAGATAGAGATTTCATTAAAACCGATTTTAATCATTAAATCCCAATTGCTTATTACAACTAAGTCAATTACTCATAATCATGCAATCAATATACATAATTCAGAAAAGATCCCAAAAAATAGGAACAATTAAACCATGTTACTTAGTTAGGGCTACATCAATTCCCTAAGAAGGAATTTAGCTACTCATGGAGAAGGAAGAAATCTTCAATGATGTGATGAACGCCATCTGCATGGACTGCAATTTCTAATCAGAACCATCTTCTTCAACCTTCAAAACTTAGCAACAAATGAGAGAAGCCCTTAACCGTCAGTCTCTCTCTCTCTAGAACTTGTCTACCCTCCCAATTGTGGTAATCATACCTTAAATTAACTCCAAAACGGGCCCTGAACGTTGACCATAAATTTTTGATGAAGTCCGACCTGTGTATGACAAGGAGAGATTAAAACATGCAAATCCCGCAACTACTAGGATTTGTATCTGATGCACCTAGGATAGATCCTAGGTAAGCTACGATCGATCCTAGTTATTCCACTATGATCGATCGTACCAAGGCTACGATCGATCGTAACTTTGACAGAGATATATTGAGCCTGTATCATTTGTATTAAATTTACCGGAGTGATTAGGATTGATCCTAGAGGAGCTAGGATGGATCCTAGTGTTTCCACAAAATTAGGACACTTGGAATGTGCAGGCGTGCTAGAATCTCGGAAGATTCAGAGAGGTCAAACGAAAAGAAAGATCCTTTTGGAATGATCAAGCGATTGTGAGATTTCGGATTTGCCTTAGATGAAAGGAATTTTAGTTAAGACTACAACGCTATGTAATGAATTAAAATGCAATACTGAAAGTAAGTGTATTAATGTAAAGGAATTGAAATTGATTTGTATTGAAATACAAGAGTATTGAATGTTGATTGATGTCGTTGAGAGACTTTGAAACATATTTCTAAGTAAACTATTTATAGGCATCAAAGCCTTACAAGAAGGACCCATGTCCTTTTAAGCAACTGCCCAATTCTTTCTCAAAAAACACTTGTCTCTTGCTCAGTTGTAAAATTCCAACTTCCTAACCCACGATCTATGAATTTCTTCTACTGCCGCCATGTGTCCCACGTTCTTTAAACTGCTCATATGAATATCTAAACATATATATATATATATATATATCACATAATTTAATTACTTCAGTTTCATCCCTTTTTAAAACAGATTCTGTAGATACAACCCACGATCTCCTCATCTTTAACTTTTAGGGACCCCTTTTCTTAGTTGCTTTAAAACTCCTTGAAGATATGAACTTCTAGACTAAGTTGGGTAACTTCGTAACAGTTTCCATAAGTGTCTAATTCTTTAATCCAATCCTCTCCTCAATTATTAGAAACCGCTTAGCCCACGATTCCAGTGCCAGCTGTCTTTATCCTGCTATATTTGCCTTTCTTATCTACCAGATGTTTCCAATGTGTTGGATTTTCTTTCCCTTCCAAGTTTGACATGTGTAAATTTATTATTTGGACTATGATTTAGTCCACTTGTAATCTTTTATTGCACCATGTCATCATTAAAGTGGCCAACTATTGGCCTGCTGCTTTTATGCCAACATTATGCCCCCCAAATTTTGAAGCTTTCTATCTTCCAAGATTAGGCTTGTAAAGATTTAAAATTTGAAACTTCCTAGATATCTGCACAGGCCTTATCCAACAAAGATTCTTTATATGCCGATTACTATTTTTGATTTGACAACCATCACCTCTTACTTAAATGGCCACAACTTTCCACCTACCATCATTAAATGCCTATCTTCTTTAATCCCTTTTAAATCCGAAAGTTTCCTTATATTATGACATCTACCTCGTTCAAGACAAAGCTCCTTCTTCCTTCTGTATCAAACCCTTCTTCTTCTGTTGAAGCTTTCCCTTCAATTTCTCAGATGGCCCCCAAAGGAAAATCCTCCTTTGATCTTCCTTTACCTTCTGATCTTCCAATAACCCATGGGCATCAAGCAGCGAAAGCTATCTCTAGCCTTCCAGCTAATTAAATCTTTCCAGAATCTTTCATTATCCTACCCGGCGACGTTAAATTCGTAGGTCTAGCTTTTCTTTCCAAAATTCCCTCTTCAATTTCTTCCTTTTACCCTCAACCAGAAGATTCCTTTCCTTTTTTGAAGAAATTTCTAAAAGCATCAAATGGCGACTTACCCATTTTTAACTTAAAAAATTGGGTTATGCCATTTGAAGGTTGGAGTGCTTGGGTTGATAGGATGACTCTATTAAAGGAAGAAAGCTGGAAACAACTTGGGATCTACGATGCAATTCAGCTCAGCAAAGTACCCCTAATTCAAGATAAGTCTCTCTTCTTTGTTGCCCTTTTCTTTTGGAGTTCTACCACAAATTCTCTGCATCTCAATTATGGCATGATGGCTCTTTCTTGAAAGACATTTGTCACTTTACTGGTTTAAAACCCATTGGTATTGAAGTAACTTGTCTTCTTTATGATCTGGACACTGCCTTTAATTTCCCCACCCAAGAATCTGGAACAAAAAATTACAAAGCAACTTATGGCCCTTTTCTTCAGGCCTGTATAAAGTAGACCCCTCAGGTCGAAGATGCAGAGCACATTGCCTTTCTACTTATATGGCTTAATCAGTTTATACTATGTGTTCCAGCTTTACATGTTACGACCTAGTGGAAGTAGCCATTGCTTTGTCTAAAGGTTCCCCTTTAGCATTGGCTTCTCTAGTTTTGGCTAATCTTTACAAGGGCCTCCATGATCTGATTGTCTCTGATTTTTCTTGAATGGGTGGTCCATTTTGGATCTTCCAACTCTAACTCCAGATTTACTTCCCAGAGTTGGGGCCGAAAGTTAGACCTTTGGCCAATAATGCTTTAATTTCTTTCAGTTACGCTTCAGTTATGCCTAAACCTCAATCCTTCAGAGATTGCTTCACTTTCTTCTACTAAGGCTGTCAAACCAGAACTCTTCAACAATTCCTTCCATTTTCTTCCTGAATTCAAACTCTATCTTGGCTCTACCCTGTTCCTGTCTCCACCAAAAAATTTTCAGAAGAATAAAAGTCAATATGGGCCAGCTTTTTAGTGGCCATAGATCTATATTACAGTATAGCTCTTTGTTTTTCCAAAAATAGCAGAGTTGGGGTAGAGTTTTACAACCCTACCCAACTTGCTCGGTAGTTTGGTTTACGGCAGATGATTTCTCAGCCGCCATGTCTTCTTTCAACAACACCTTCCATCTTTGTGTTAAATTTAATGATGAAGACTTTGTCAATATTATGAGCAACAGATTCAAAGCCTTGAAGAAAATCTTCCAATTTAAGCCTTTTGTTGAAAATCCAACTTCTTTTCCTACCTTTGAAAAATGGTGGTCTTCCTACATTATGAAGACTAGGGAAACAAATTGTTCTTCTCTCATTACCACTCAACTTGGTTTTTTTTAAATTCGTAAATCCTGTCTTCCAAGGAACCGACCCTCTCAAAAGCCCCAAAAGAGGTGGAAAGAAAAGGAAATAGCTTGCCAAAACTAAGACAACCCATGCTTCTCCATTGAAGAAAACCAAAAGAAGCACGAGTTCCAAACAGGGTGATAACTCTTCATTGTAAACTTAATTTTTTTAACTTAGTTACTTACCTTTTCCTTCTTTTGACAGCTTTTCTTGTTGACTCTGATGATGAACAAGATCCTCTACATCTTCAAAAGGAAGTATTATCTCAGAGTCATAGTCAAACGTCCGAAACAATGCTTTCTAAAAGAAAGATCTCTTCGGCCAAATAGGTAAATACCTTACTGTTTCCTTCCTTCTAAATGAAATAGAAAAAAATCCCTTACATTCTCTCAATCCAGGCTCCTACTAAGCCATCTGTTTCAAAAGGTCCTACAAGATCTGGACGTCCTCCTGTTAAAAGATAGCTTCCTATACCTGAAGAAACTATTGATGAGAGTGAAAAAAGTCCAAGTATAGACCCGGAAGAAGAGAAAGATGAAATTGAGGAACTGGGAACAAGTGAGAAAGATGAAACAGAGGAAGAAGGAGAAGAAGAGAAAGAATAAAAAGAAAAAATGGAAACAGAACAGGAAGAAGGAAAAGAAGAAAATGATTCAGAGGATGATGAGGCTATGGAAAAAGATGGTAGGGAAGAAACGGTCCATTCTGAAAGAAAATCTTCCGCTAAGGTATAACATGATACTTCACATTTCTTCTTCCTATTTTCTTCTATTGTTTATTAAGAAAATTCTTTTAGGACAGTGCTTTACATAGTCCTCTTGATCCTATTCTACCAAGTCCTCAAAGATCTCCATTGAAAGAACATACACTTCTTACTGTCGTTATTCCAAGAGACCCTCCTACTCCTCCAGTAGGGAAGTCTGCCCAAATAGGAGCTTCTGGTACGAAAGAAGTAGCTGAATCTCCATTTCCTTAGAGAAGGTAACTCTTTATTTCTTTTCTTTCATTTTCTCATATTTCCTTAACCTCATCCTTTTTGTGTAGGACACTCTTGCCTAAACCCAAACTTCCATGGGATCATTCTTAGCTTTTAGTGATTACGTTCAAGCCATTGAGTCTTTAGTTGAGGAAAGTATGACTTCTTCTATCAGTGCTCTAGCCCTTATTCCCAGTCCTTTCAATACTTTTGAAGAAGACAAAAAAACCTTATTGACCCTTCTTCAACATGATTCTGTCGATCTTCCTTTTATTGAAAATGAACTTTCAATGGCTCTAATTAAACTTAGCCAACACCAAGGTTTCCCGGTGGAGGTTCAATCAGCCATTTCTTCATTCAAAGCTCATCTCACAAGCCTATCCAAGTCTATCCAGGATTCCCTATCTGTCATTTCACAGGTGGAAGAGAAGAATAAGAAAAGAGATTTCCTTACTGATAAGCTCAAAGGCTGTGTTGTTATGTAATGACCTAGTCATTTTTCTTTCTTTTCTTTTTCTCCATTTTTACGGAATATTTTTTTTCGTTGAAATTTCCCTTCGCGTAACCTCGCTCTTCGTACTTGGAGTTGGTTTTTGACTTCAAGTACTTTCATTCTTGTTGGTTTCCTTGAAAGACGTATGTTTACTTTTGGTTGTTTTTTTTTTTTTACCGCAGGGGCGTGGATGAAGAGATTCTTCAAAAATATTTACGTTTCTTGGGGTATTTTTCATAAATATCTTTTGAAGATATTTTGATTTAGGGGTTTCTAAGAAAATATCTTTTGGGGTCACTTGTGCAATTATCATTTTGTGTAGGGGCATTTGTGTAATTAATGAAAGTTAATTGCTAAGTGTCTCATTGGGGCTTGAATCCTCGTACATGATTCATTTTCAGAATTCATCGAGTCGTGTACTCTTAGAATTGTCTTGCGGTCGAAACCTACAGTTTTCGGGATTGCACCAAACTTGTTTGGGGCATATATCTCTGCTCGGGACTCGG
>JAOTQH010000005.1:5488935-5499507 GCA_025631255.1 Cornus kousa | reverse complement strand
GCAAGAGACCGTGGATCCTTGCGAGTCTTCACAGTGGTGTGATCCAGTTATGGGATTACCGGATGGGGACTCTCATCGACAGGTTCGACGAGCATGATGGGCCTGTTCGTGGCGTTCATTTTCACAAATCTCAGCCGCTATTCGTGTCCGGAGGTACTGAATTATGGCATTCAATTTGTATTTAGTTTTAGTACCTATATGGCAATCTGCCATTTTGGTTTTTAGACTGTTCTGCATATAACAGTTATGGTGAGTCAGGTAGAATTACTCTTTTATGTTAAGAATGTCAATATGCGTTCTTTAGTTCACATGTTAACCTTCCATAGATCTATGATGCGGTATTTCTCTATGGATTTTCCAAGCAATCATACAGTAGTGGCAATCATATATTAGTTGGGCTGTGATTCAGACCCCTTTGATTAGAATAATCTTTTTAAATTCCTGATGTTATGTCAAAGATGGTCCTGGTTGAACAATTTATTGAACATTCTGTATAAAACTGGGTTCAATATCAAGAGTTTTTGAATTGGCACAACATTAAAATGTAATATAAAATTTGAATATTATATCCTGAAACTACTCAAGACCTTAGTGGAAATACGATGCATCTGTTATTTCTATGTTGGATTCGGCAATACATGTGCCGCTAAGATTTCTCTTATTATTTCAATAAGATTCCTGGTTGTATCAAGACAATTTATCCTACGTCCCGCCATTTTTGGGGTTAAATGTGTTAGTTGTTCTTTATCAACTGAAAGATAGAATATTGTACATGTTTGAAACTTTTAGTTCATATTTGTGGTATAATATGATGCATGCGTTACTAAGATCAACAGTTTTGGTGGCAATAAGCATCTTCTTAATTTTGGCTTATGCAGGAGATGATTACAAGATCAAGGTTTGGAACTACAAGTTGCATAGGTGTCTGTTTACTCTTCTTGGACACCTTGATTACATCCGTACTGTGCAGTTTCACCATGATTATCCTTGGATTGTGAGTGCGAGTGATGACCAGACCATAAGAATCTGGAATTGGCAGTCACGTACTTGTATTTCTGTTTTGACTGGCCACAATCATTATGTAATGTGTGCTTCATTCCACCCTAAAGAAGACCTTGTTGTCTCAGCCTCACTGGATCAGACAGTTCGTGTTTGGGATATTGGTGCCCTGAGGAAAAAGACTGTGTCCCCTGCTGATGACATTTTGCGATTGAGTCAGATGAACACGGATTTTTTTGGTGGGGTTGATGCTGTTGTTAAGTACGTCTTGGAAGGTCATGACCGGGGTGTTAATTGGGCTACATTTCACCCCACCTTGCCACTGATTGTTTCAGGAGCAGATGATCGTCAAGTAAAGCTTTGGCGCATGAATGGTAAGTTGTTGGACAGCTGTGTTTTATTTTTTTCTTGTTCTGCTAGTTCATTAAGTAGGTTTTATGTGCTCTTTTGGTGTCTATAATTATTCTCAAGCGAGTTATTAATTAATTTTCTGATGTATGATAAACTAAAGTACTCGTCAAAATTCAAAAAGTTGCTCAAAATATTGTTTTTTGTGAGATTGGTACATTTTCCAATTGGCTTGACATTTGTTGGACCTGGCTTACAACCCCGTCCGGAAGCGCAAAAATGGATCATTGGTACATGGTTGTATAGTGATTTTAAACTTCTTAGAATGACCACCTTTTTATATGTGCTACTCTTTTTTCCAGACACGAAAGCTTGGGAAGTAGACACTTTGAGAGGGCACATGAATAATGTGTCTTGTGTTATGTTCCACGCCAAACAAGATATAATTGTTTCCAACTCGGAGGACAAGAGCATTCGTGTATGGGATGTAACAAAGCGGACTGGTGTTCAAACTTTCCGACGAGAGCATGATCGGTTTTGGATTCTAGCATGTCACCCTGAGATGAATCTCCTAGCTGCTGGTCATGATAGTGGTATGATTGTGTTTAAGTTGGAGAGAGAAAGGCCTGCCTTCTCAGTGTTTGGTGATTCTATGTTCTATGCCAAAGACCGCTTTCTGAGATTTTTTGAATTTTCAAATCAGAGAGACACACAAGTGATGCCAATTCGACGCCCTGGCTCTACCAGCCTAAATCAAGGCCCACGCACTCTCTCGTATAGTCCTACAGAAAATGCTGTTCTCATCTGTTCTGATATTGATGGTGGATCTTACGAGCTCTATGTTGTTCCTAAAGACAGCTTTGGTAGGGGTGATATTATGCAAGAGCCAAAAAGAGGTTTAGGAGGATCAGCTGTCTTTGTGGCTCGAAATAGATTTGCTGTGCTTGACAAAAGTAACAACCTAGTATCGGTCAAGAACCTTAAGAATGAGATTGTTAAGAAGAGCAGCCTCCCTATTGCTGCGGACGCAATATTCTATGCTGGAACAGGTAATTTGCTTTGCAGGACAGAGGATAGAGTTGTCATATTTGACCTTCAGCAGAGAATTGTTCTTGGTGAGCTTCAAACCCCGTTTGTTAAGTATATAGTTTGGTCAAATGACATGGAGAGTGTTGCCTTGCTCAGTAAGCACACTATAGTTTTTGCTAGTAAAAGGCTCGTGCACCAGTGTACACTTCACGAGACAATTCGTGTGAAGAGCGGAGCCTGGGATGACAATGGGATTTTCATTTACACAACCCTGAATCACATCAAATACTGCCTTCCCAACGGGGATAATGGGATAGTAAGGACCCTTGATGTTCCAATATACATCACTAAGGTTTTAGGAAATAAGATCTTTTGCTTGGACCGGGATGGAAAGAATCAGGTTATAGTTATTGATGCAACGGAATATATTTTCAAGCTATCTTTGATGAAGAAGAAATATGACCATGTTATGAGCATGATAAGAAGTTCGCAGCTCTGTGGGCAGGCAATGATTGCTTATTTGCAGCAGAAGGGATTCCCTGAAGTTGCTCTTCATTTTGTTAAAGATGAAAGAACTCGTTTCAATCTGGCACTGGAGAGTGGGAACATCCAAATTGCTGTTGCTTCAGCTAAGGAAATTGATGAGAAGGATCATTGGTATAGACTGGGGGTAGAGGCTCTTCGCCAGGGTAATGCTGGTATTGTAGAGTACACCTATCAGAAAACGAAGAATTTTGAGAGGTTATCTTTCCTTTATCTCATTACCGGGAATATGGAAAAACTGTCCAAAATGCTTAAAATTGCAGAAGTCAAGAATGATGTCATGGGTCAGTTTCATAATGCTCTTTATCTGGGCGATGTTCGTGAGCGTGTTAAGATTTTGGAGAAAGCTGGGCATTTGCCTCTTGCTTACATCACTGCTTCAGTCCATGGGCTTCAGGATGTTGCTGAGGGACTAGCAGCGGAGTTGGGAGATAATGTTCCTACGTTGCCAGAGGGGAAAGTACCGTCGCTTCTGATGCCACCACCCCCCATTTTGTGTGGTGGAGATTGGCCCCTTTTGAGAGTCATGAGAGGCATATTTGAGGGTGGGTTGGATAACATTGGGAGGGGCGCCCCTGAAGAAGATGAAGAGGCTGCAGATGCTGATTGGGGTGAAGAACTGGATATGGTTAATGTGGATGGCTTACAGAATGGCGATATTGAAGTAGTTCCGGAGGATGGGGAAGTGCCTGAAGAAAACGAGGAAGAAGGAGGATGGGATCTTGAGGATTTGGGGCTTCCTCCTGAGGCCGAGACTCCAAGGGCCTCTGTCAATGCACACTCCACAGTTTTTGTGGCTCCAACTCCTGGCATGCCTGTAAGTCAAATTTGGACCCAGAGGTCTTCTCTTGCCGCCGAACATGCGGCTGCTGGCAATTTCGACACTGCAATGCGGTTGCTTAGCCGGCAGCTGGGAATTAGAAACTTTGCTCCTTTGAGACCTATGTTTCTTGATCTTCATACAGGCAGCCATTCCTATCTACGTGCATTTTCATCTGCTTCTGTGTTATCATTGGCAATCGAACGGGGTTGGGAGGAGTCTGCTAGGCCTAACATGAGGGGTCCACCAGCACTTGTGTTTGATTTCTCTCAGTTGGATGAGAAACTTAGGGCTGGTTACAAGGCCACAACAGCTGGGAAATTCACCGAAGCTCTTCGATTTTTTCTCAGTATCCTCCATACAATTCCTCTCATTGTGGTTGAGTCAAGGAGGAATGTTGATGAAGTTAAGGAGTTGATAATAATAGTGAAAGAATATGTTCTGGGTCTGCAATTGGAGCTCAAGAGGAAGGAAACCAGTGACAATCCCATACGCCAACAGGAGCTTGCAGCCTATTTCACCCACTGCAACCTTCAAGCACCTCACTTGAGACAAGCACTGCGAAGTGCGATGGTTGTTTGCTTTAGGGCAAAGAATTTTCTTACAGCAGCTAATTTTGCTAGGAGGCTCCTAGAGGCCAATCCCACCGAGGACCAAGCAAAGATGGCCCGACAAGTGCTGCAGGCTTCTGAGAAGAATATGAATGATTCGTCTCAGCTTAACTATGATTTCAGAAATCCATTTGTGGTTTGTGGGGCAACATATGTTCCCATTTACAGAGGACAGAAAGATGTCTCCTGCCCATACTGCAGTTCCCGGTTTGTGCCAAGTCAGGAAGGGCAGCTCTGTGCTGTTTGTGATCTTGCAGTAGTTGGTGCAGATGCTTCAGGATTGCTCTGTTCTCCTTCTCAGATAAGATGATCAAGCTGCTGAACTGGAAGATTTTTGTACTCATCCTATTGGCAGTGGGACTGTTCATATTGATACTTTCATCTCTGCAGGCAAAGGTAAGAATATTGTATAAGAGTTACATCTCGGTTGAATTGTTTGTGCACCCTCTCCCCCTCTTATCCCCTCCTCTTTTTCTCTTATCCTTTCTTTTCCCAGTAATCTAGTTGAGTATGATTTTCAATTTAATAAGCAACTTGAGAATTTTGAGTCGGAGTATTCTTATTAGTTGTCCACATTCAAGAGTGGCCAAGGATTATTATTAAGTAGATGTTGGTCATAGGTAAGACGCGTATATGTTGGCATATGCTGATGCTGTGTAGCATATTTGCTTTTATTGCCATGATGAATTTGGGGTTTCTATTGGTTAGGACGTAGCAGTAATGACAGATCTGTCACCTTCCATACTTTTATGTCTAGATAATTGAAAATTTTTTATTTTTGATTTTTTTTTTTTTTGCTTTGAATTCTTTTGCAATCTTTATTATATTCAAAATGGTTTGGGATATATCCTTCGTTGCTGTGAATTATATGTCTCTTTTGTTGTCCTCTGCTAGTGAAGGTACTAGTGTAAACATTTTACATGCTAGCAACCTTGTATAGGAAATTTCCAGTTGAGAATCATCAAAACTTTTACATACTGCTACTATGATATAATTGTTGTTGCCTGCTGTTGCGTGTTTGTTATTAATACTAACCATATTTCCACTACGCATTTGTCCTTTTCACTCCACCTGCCTTGTTTTTTTTTCCAGAGAAAACAAATGATATAATTGTTCTTTAAAAGTATCTTACACTTGAGAGTTATTATAGTTTACTTTTGCTCCACTTTTGAGAGGGTAATGATATCATTTTTTTTTTTTATATTAAAAAAATCAAGTTGAGTGCATGAATAGAAAAACGGAGTGCAAATATAACACGCATTAGTACTATTATTATTACTCAAGCAAAATTATTGGATATGTGATTTGGATTGCATTTAGGTCGAAATTAATTGGTCATTAGGGTCAATTCTGTCTGAACACTCGGGTGGAATTAGATGGAAGTTGCTCCTCAACCTGGATTGCTCGAACAAATGTTCAGTTAACTCATAACCATGATGAATTTTTTGTTTGGTTGAAAAATATGGTAACTTATGAAGACCTTTAGTAGCTGTGACAGGAATATTAGATGTATTGGGTGGTGGTGGTAGTAGTAGCAATTTCAAATCATTTGTATTGTGTATCATCATGCATTGTTGAAATGTGGTTTTAATTTATTTTTATTATTTGTGATTAGAAAATGTTAATGTAATATGATATAAATAAACTAAAATCGTGAAAAATATTACATTAATGCTTCAGGAATGCTGGAAATCCTGTTGTAGAAGTCTCTCATTTTTAGTTTTCAATCAAGAAAAAGTAGCAAGTAGAGGATTGTTTGGACTGTATATGAAATGGGGTAGATGTGGAAAAGTAGTTACTCCTGGTAATTTTGACATTTGAGGAGGAGAGAACGCAATTTTTGATTGAATATATATATATATATATGAACAGAACAGAACAGAACGACTAGGGAAAGGAAATGAATTTTAGGCCACAGTTGAAAATACTTGGCAGATTGCACCCTGCATTTTATTATCGCATTCTCACTCCTTTGTAGTTTGATCTTTAGCTTGAGTGTTCTTATAATGGTCTTTAAATATACGACATTAAACAAATTTTAGTTTTAAATTCACATGACAGTTAAATTCTTATGAAAAAGTTATTACAAGGGCACGATTCGCTGTTGGATTGAAAGGATGTATGGGTTTCTTGATGGAATGTTGATTCAAAAGGATGTGAGTAGATGAGCTCACGGTTAGAATTTAGATTGTTGTCGTGATCCTTTTCTTAGTTTTATTTTTTTATTTGTAGCAAGTAAAAGAGTTTTTTTATTTTTATTTTTATTTTAATCATAAGTTGAAGTGCTCTCTCTTATCTTGCCCCAGCAAGGCCTGAAGTGCCGAGGAGAAATCTCTCTCTCTCTCACGCGCAATATGATTTTCATTCCTCTCCGTGAAATGTACTCAGCTAGTGCCTTGGGTGTCATCAAATATGAAATGTATAACAAATGTATCTGATATGAACAATTATATATGTCTGTGTATGACACATTGACCGGATTTTATAGCAATCAATTGTCTGTCTAGGATTGGTCACGATAATATGTTGATTCTAATTTTTGACTATCAGTAATCATGAAAGTCGGATCATATGATTAAGCGCGTGTATCCGATAAGAAAATTAGAAGCTTTGTTGGATATACTGTTTAACTATGAAGAATTATGCAAGTGTGGGAGAAGTTGGAAAAATGGTGGAGAAGGGAATCGAAATATATTATAGTAGGTATAGGAGGAATCTGGCTTTTATTGTGCTTTTCTATTTCTTCTCTCTTTTCCCTTCCTTTGCTTTTCCCTTCCCTCTATATTTAGAAACCCATAGAGCTTGGCTGTTTGTTTTTGACATACCATCTTGTTACAACTTAGAAGGCTTAAAATTAAAATCAGTGAGCAAATAGTGTAAAGAATTCCTTGGATTTAGAAAGGGAAAGGAAAAGGAAAAGTATATAGGTTAAATGAAGTTGCTTCGCTTGTGCCTTTTTCGTGTTTAAATATTTTACATAAAAATTCTTATTAGCAATAAAGATTATGATAATCATTGTTTAAGCTTCATATAACCATCCATTTTTGGCACTAAAACAAACCAAATTAGCTTTAGGTTCATCTCATACATCCAGATGTATAACGTCTACAAAATCAATTCTAAGATAGCAGAATGTTATTCTCTCACCATAGCACATAAGACGTGCATACCCTATTTTCCTGCATCAATATTCCCATAATTAATTAATGGGCTATGTCTTAATATAATCAAATTAATTTTAACCACCTGGGCACGTGGTAGTTTTCTCTTTTCAATTCCAAACTTTTTTCTTATTTTAAATA
The DNA here is from genome assembly GCA_025631255.1 of Cornus kousa. NCBI lineage: Eukaryota > Viridiplantae > Streptophyta > Magnoliopsida > Cornales > Cornaceae > Cornus > Cornus kousa. Next base: position 5,491,855 of record JAOTQH010000005.1, on the reverse strand, counting down.
AAAAATTAAGGAGCAATCAAGTTTTTTTTGCACGTGATTGACAAAGAAAAAGTGTTAGACAGCAATAATTGATTGATTGTGTGACACACACATACATATATAAATATATATATATATATATGTATATTTGTGTATATATTGTGTTAGCAACTTTTTACTATTCCTTAGCTTATGGTTCAGTGATTTACTCACTGAATTTTGGAGCTTAGCAAGTTCAAGGTCTGGGTTTGAGTCTTGTTGGGTGTTCTTTGTGGTTAGCCTCCGCTGCCCCAGCAGTGACTTACTCTGCCCGGGTGGAGAGACGTTCTTCCGAGTCCTTGAGGATTAGTCGAGTTGTTGAGGGGTCCTAAGGTTCGTACCATTCCGGAAACTCAGGTTAAAAAAAAAAAAAAAGAAACCAAAACTATTTACTATTCCAAATTTAGACATAAGTAGGTGAGCCATATTTTTCTAATGACGAGGGCGAGCTGTGCACATGTTATAATTATAAGGAGGTAACACATTTGTATTAGATAACACGGACACTATTTAATACTAATAGTTACATTTTTTAAATTTTAAATAAGTAGTTAACGGATGACATAATTAGATATAAATATAAACCATTATTTAGATGTGTTTATTGGACACTTTAAAATGTGTTTATTTTATTTTCAAGGTTACATGGTAGATTGTGTTAAAAATGTCCACCTAAATGTTTGGAAAGTGTTAGGCGGGTATAGTGCCTGAAATAATAAAATTTAATTTTTATTTGTAAAAATAGTCGAACAAGTGTGCAAAGAGTGCACGGACACTATACAGATAATAGTTTGTTTGTAGAAGTGTAAAATACTTTCATAGCATAGAAATGTTTTCAATTCAAAAGTCAAGAATGGAGTATACAATTGTGTGTTTACAAATGAAATACTCCAACTTATTTTCATTCCCTCATGCATAAAAACATAAAGTGAATTTAGACTAAAAGAAATAAAGAAATAAATAAAAATTGAGAAGAGAAGAAGAAAATTGTGAGAAATTTTCATGCAAGGGGTTGAAGAGAGGGAGGGTCCATCCATTTGGCTGTAAGTAATTACTGTCACCAATCTCCATTCAATATAACTTGTTTTAAAATTAATTACCTTTCAAAAAATAATAATAATAATAATAATAATTTAAGTACATATATGTAAAATTAAAAATGAAAATGAAAAAACAGAAATTAAAAGTGATTCCAAAATTGTTAGCATTGCGAAGAAGTCCTCAGTCATTCCCTTAAAGGAAGGGTCATAAAAGTCGCGGGCGTAGGACGAATATTAAGCAAAAGGCTGTCAAGTCTGGCTTTGCAAAGTTGATTTGCCCAATGGTTGATGCGCTGCACTTCACTTCATCTTCCAGTTGGGTACTACTCCACCTCCAACCTCTCGAGTCTTGACAGCAAACAAATCTGTCTATCACTCTGTGAATCGCTATACAAGTCTCTCTTTATGCCTATTGGGGTCAACCAGTCAACATTATATATATGTATAGGAGGGTGATACAAAGTGGAACAGATCAAAATCACATTTGTGTGAGTAGAGAGAATAACGACGTAATCCTCTGCTCACAGTCCGAGTCTGTATCACAATTTATATATAATTGTATAAAATATTAAAGATAGATTTGTCAATTTCGATGTGAGTGGTCATTCCTACCAACATTTGACGTGGTGTAATCACAAATTATAAATAATTAATAATTATAAAATAAAAAAAGTAATAAATAATTCTTTTTTTTGGAAATAAATTTAGTCATCTTCTTTTATTTCATTATTTATCACAAAATTTATAATTATAGATTATTTGTACATTTAACAATAGAAAGATGTATTTGTGTTTGGACGAAGTCAAGAAATTTAGTAGTAGTTATATAAACTCAATTTAGCTCAATTTTTTTGACAAATTCTAATTGTTTATTTCACGAGTGAATCTTAGTTGTCTGTTTGTACTCCAACCAAAAATTAATGATGTTAATCTAAGATGAGCACTCTTGCTTAGATTCTCTTGATGGTAATAACATATCATGTCAATTGATTCTTTCCTTCTATCAACATAATTTCATTTTTGAGAAACTAAGTTACATTAGCAAAAAAAATTAATTGACATAATATTTTCTTATACACAAAGTGAAAGGCAACTTACAAATGTTACAGTATCCCAAAGAGAAGTTTGAATAACACTAACCTCCTTTAAAGTTTAAATAAATTTCATACAAGTAGATCGTTCAATTTATTTATTTTTTATATTTTTGACTTCTCCGAAGCTCCATTGTGGATAGCCAAAAAGTAAATTTGAGTTTGAAAAGTCATTATATAATATAATAATATATTATATTTTATACCATGGAGTGTCAAAAGATGTATAACGAAGAAACTATTATGCTGTGTTTGGTGTGCAGGAATGAAATATCCATTCCAACCATTTCTTTGTTTTGTATGCAATTTAAAGTGGAAATGGCCATTCTATTAGAATGAAAATCCATTACACAACTAAATCTATGAAATGACCATTTCATTCCCAGTAATTTTTTTAAAAAAACTAACTTTCCAAAAATTCTTGTGTTCCAAGTCTAAAAACAACAATTACCTTCCACCACAACCACTTTTGCCTTTTCACCACCACCACCACCACTACCTCCATCGCCTTTCACCACCACCGCCACCGCCTTCCATTGACACCACCTTTCATCACCACTACCACTTTCCACCACTGCCACTGCCTTCCACCGCTACTACCATTGTCGCCACCGTCGCCTTCCACCGCCACCACCACAGTCACCTCCATTGGCTTCCACCACCACCACTGCCACCACCACAGTCACCTCCATTGGCTTCCACCACCGTCACTTTTATCACTATCTCCTTCCACCACCTCTACCACACTACTGCCACCGCCGCTTTCCAACA
>JAOTQH010000005.1:5442638-5454986 GCA_025631255.1 Cornus kousa | reverse complement strand
CGGCTAGATTCCGAGTCTATTATCTGCTCTCTCTCTCTTGAACACCAAAATTGAAACCCTCCCTGTTTGAAAGAAAATATTATTTAATCCCAAAAAAACATACAATTACAATGATGTTTAGATTTGGTAGGATTGATTAGGTTGTTTGAATAGAAAGAAATTTAGTTTAAATTTTCACTTAAATTTTTTCAAAATTTAAATTCAAATAGTGGATTCAGTATTGCCAAATATAACATCAAATTTGTTTTAAAGAAACGGTGATCAAATTTGTTTATGATCTTACATTTTAAAGAATTATTTATTTATAATAAAGGGAGCTTAAGGAATAGAGTATATTAGTCCATTGAAAATTTTCAAATTCCCAAGTGTGTATTAATTAGATGATAATTTATTACAATCCATTTGTGCAATTAATAAATAATAAGCAAAGCGATTATGTGAGCTACAACTACCTTCTTCTGGTAAATCTAATCAAATTTTTTTTATTTTTTTTCGAAAGCAAAAGGATCTAATCAAATTTCATTCCCTTTCGTTTGCAGCAAAAGCTACACAAAAGAAAATGGAAGTTTTGTTAATTTAACCCTTTTTCAAAATACCACATCTCACTTAGGGTGACCTGAATAATAGGCCTGGTCCGAGGCCCGATAAAAAATGAAGTGAAAATAGACTTGTGGGCTATAGGGCATAGCCCATGCCCACACTTTGGGCCTGATATTGATCTCATAAGCTTATCAGGCAGATCAATCCTTCACACTGGCATTAGGCAATTGGTGTCGAAGCAACTGATTGTCAAGCAGACCTCCGGAGAGTTTGCAATTCGTGAGCCTTCCTTGGCTTCCTATCGCACCATTATTCAAAAGCTCCTTTCTCGGTTTACACTCGTTGAGTTGAGTAACTTTTATAAGGAATTATGTTCAAAAATTCTCATACCGGCTGAGTTGGACAATTTGCAAAATAAGATTACATCACGACTCTCTCGGTCGGGGATCTGATGGCTTAACGACTCTCTCTCGGTCAATCTTTACCAGACGGTGCGGGAAAGGACCACAAGGACATATAGAGACTCATCATTCATTGATAATTCAACCAAAAAACTGTTTTTCTTTACTGGAAGAGACAATAAAAGGGTTCTTTTTGGTGATTCATATATTGTGATTTCGAATTGTTGGTTGTTGAAAACAAATTTCTTTATTTTTCAAGAATCTTAAAGACAATCATATTAGGTGCATGTGTTTGCAGAGCAGATAGCTCTGTGCATGTTCAGAGTCTTTTGTTCTTGTGTCCTTCCATATGCTCTATAATCGACTTCATTATATCTATGAACTTGTTGAGCCACCAGTAATTGCTTCTCTATTCATTTTAATGAGATAACTATTATAATATTGAAATTGTGTTTTGATGAGTTGTTTCTTGAATTTCTTTTGGATCAAAATCCAATAATTTTACAAATAGAAACCGGGACTTATAACATATGTTATAATTGATACTTTTAAGATTCCAGCAAGGGTAGGAATCATTTTGGAAAAAATTATAATTTCGATGCCTATGATAATCATTTATCGTAATTTTTGTTAATTCTCATGAATTAGAAACTGATAATCATTTATGTTGGTCGATTCAAGTTCACGGAGTGATTAGGTAACTCAACTTGCAATCCTGAGAGGGGAAGTTCTGAGATTGACAGAGAAAAGGATGGCTACTTATTTCCCCAGTTCAAGTAACCAAGGAGATGCTGCAACGACCCTTTATATGAGGGAACCTTTGCCAAGTTTCTCAGAAGCACCGGTTCTTTCCGGTAATATGATGATGTACATGAACTACTCATCTTCTTCGGGGTCATACTCTGATTCATTAGCTAGGATTTCTCAGCAGCAGAACAGCTGCATTGATATCCCATCTATGGGGCCTTCGGATCCCACCCCGCCACAGCAAGAAATTTTATCAAATCTTGAAGGGTCACGAATAGTGGAGCATGATCCCAATACATGGAGAGGCAGGAATGAGATGCTATTTATGCACCCAATGGGTGGCAACACTGGCATTCTTCAAGGTGGGCATAACTTGCAGGGTCAGGGATTATCCCTCAGCCTAGGTACCCAAATCCCATCTGGAATGCAAATGCCTTCTATCCAGTATCGGAATCCTAACCTGGGTTTCTCTTCGTTCTTGGGTCCTAATCCTTCAGTGTCAGGTGAGGGCAGTGGCAGGAACGGTTCGTCTAAAGATGATGAGAACTCCCAAAGTAAACAGTCAAGATATGCTGAATATTTGCCACCTGGTTTTCCTGGAGGTAATTCAGATTCAATCAAAGCAGATATGTCCCCGTATGGAATGTCAAGTATTGCTAGAACCATTCCCAATTCCAAGTACCTAAAGGTAGCTCAGCAGTTGCTTGATGAAGTTGTTAATGTCCGGAAAGCTCTGAAGCATCAGGATTCTAGAAAGGAACTAATGAAGGGTTCCGGAGAAGTTGATGGGGGTTCAAAGAATGAAACTGCATTGCCTCCTGATACTGGAGGGTCTTCAAATCCTCAAGAGTCAACTAGCAACTCCCCAAGTGAGCTTTCAGCTGCTGAAAAACAGGATTTGCAGAACAAGATGACAAAGCTTCTGTCCATGTTGGATGAGGTAAAAGTGCTAATATTATTTTAAGTTTTCAATTGGCTGTTTTCTCTCGTCTTTTAATTATTATTCAGTTTTTTTATTGTCAGTGATCCTCTTTTTTTCTGCACGTGGCACCAAATTCAATTCTGAATGCACTTATTCTTATGTAATTGAAGTGTATGAGATTAATTCTGTTTGACATTTGCCTGCGAGAAGAAATGGGAGCTTAGCATGTAGACTTTTTGAGGCACCTTCTATGCTAATTTAGTTTGATATGATAATCTGATATGAAGTTGCATAGAGTTTGAATCAACTGATTGGCTTTCAAATTTATGATGGTCTTCCCCTCCAGTTAGGAACTACAGTATTATCCCGTCTTGCTAACCAATACTTGGATGCTGCTTATGTGTTGAACCTGTCAAGTATTGCTCTCACCTCCTCCTCCTCCTCCTCCTCCAATTTCCTGAAACCTTCTGCCAAAAAGTCTTTAACATGAATTCTGTCATTCATGATGCTTTCACGAGGTTTTGGAATGAAGAAATGTATCCGATGATGTGAACATTTACTGCATTGATACCAGCACCAGTTGTTTAGTGCTACCAAACTATTCTTTGTTACTTGGATAACTGTAATCTAGGTGTAGGATGGAAAATCAACAAAAACTACGCAATAGCAATTATTTATTGAAAATGCATTTGTGCATGCATATGCACAACGTATGTGTTTGAAACACCTTAATCTGTTAATTTAAAGCATGACTTCCCAAGTGTACACCAAGACTTGTAGTGCTAATCTAGGATGATTATTTTCCAAAGTCCTTTGGTGTGAAGATTGAAAGAATTTGTCAGAAACCTGTTATTGGAAGGTTTCTGAATGGTATGAGGTATTGACAAGGATCGACTAGATTGTGTTTCCTTCAAGAGATCCACTAGCAGTTCTTTTTTTCCTTTGTTGGTACTCGGGTGTCATCTTTTTGACTTCTGTCTGACAGGGCAAAATTGAACTGGATATGAAATTGTTTCGTTTTAATAATTTAAGAGATAGCATGACTATGATCAGGTGTTCTCCTGGAGATAGAGGGATATTTACCTTCTGCTCAACAATCAATGCATTCACATTGTGCATAATTAAAAAAAATCATTACCAAGAACAAGAAATAATGTTTAGTGTTCATTTCAGTCCATTAAAAGTGCAAACGGGTAGGGTGATCTATGTCTTTTGTCTGCCTCTTCACTAGTGGATTAAGGGAACCGATAGAGCTACAAAAATGGTTTTGTTTAGGTAATAGGTAGATGATGATCTATTTTCATATGTTGAGCTCTAGTTCATAAAGTTTGCCTCTAGAAGTTGGTAACTGTGAAACATAATCCTGAGCTTAAGTTTGTTGCGGCATTGATGAGAAATTCTAATACAAGACTTAGTCTCTTTAAAGAGAGAGTTTCTACTGGAACAGTTTAATTTTGCTTCCCACATTCACAGGGGCTCTGCTAATGTCAGAGACCATTTGACTTGTGTAACTTGTAGCGCATTATCATAAATATACATATGATTAGTACTGTCTATCATTGTTATAGTAGTTTTTCTTTTTCTTTTTCTTTTTCTTTTTCTTTTTCTTTTTCTTGGTTAATTCTTCTCTACTTAACCACTATTGTTATCATGCTAGAGGCCATTTTTGGCAATGACAGGGACCCTCAGTGATGTCAAAACTTACTCGCCTTACGACCATCTTTCTACACTCTGTGCGAGAGAGGCACTAAATGAAAATGGTTGTGTAAGATGTTTTCTATGAATTTTGGACCTTCTTCAATTAATTTTGTTGGCATCTTTGTAATTTAAGAAGTTTTAGTCTTCATCTTTTAAATGAGGCGTAATTCTCCCTCTATGAAGAATAGTTTGCATCCCAGACCTCCACAATCTAATGTCTACAGATAAAAAGGTTGAGTATTCCTGCTATTGCACAACCTAACTAATGGGTGAGGGTGCCAGGCCTTCTCACTGTCTTTTATGCATCTATTAAGTTTTAATCAAATGAAATTGAATTCGACTTCTGTTTTGAGGTATAATGATGATCATTCTATTCTCACAGGTTGATAGAAGGTACAAACAGTATTATGATCAGATGCAGATCGTGGTATCATCATTTGATGTGATAGCAGGATGTGGAGCAGCAAAACCGTACACAGCACTTGCCCTCCAGACAATTTCCCGCCACTTTCGTTGCTTGCGTGATGCAATAACAGACCAGATTCGGATAACTCGGAGAAACCTCGGGGAGCAAGATGCTTCCGCAAATGGTAGAGGGGTTGGAATAACTCGCCTCCGCTATGTGGACCAGCAGCTCAGGCAACAGAGAGCACTTCAGCAACTTGGTATGATGCAACAACACGCATGGAGACCACAAAGGGGACTGCCTGAAAACTCTGTTTCAATTCTTCGTGCTTGGCTATTTGAACATTTCCTTCATCCGTAAGTTTCCCTACATTTATCATCGTAATTTTTTCTGTCGCTTCAATCGTACTTCGTCAATTCATCTAACTGGTAATTTTGTTCTCCAGCTACCCAAAAGATTCTGATAAGATCATGCTGGCAAGGCAGACTGGCTTGACAAGAAGTCAGGTAATGTTTTTTTGCCTATGTGCAAGATAAATCCTGAGGTTCTTGTGCTCATTGAGGCAGACGTAGGATCACCCAGTTGGTTAAGTTTAATGTGTATTCCCTTTCTCCCCTTTGTTGCATCTACTGAATGTCTCTACATAAACAATAGGGTAATTCACATTTCGGGATTTATTTATCACCAGAGATGATAAATTTGGTATTAGTTACAGAATATAGAGAAAATTTCAGGATGTTAGTAATAGCGCATACAGCTAGACTTATTTGGAGAAAGAAATGTTCAAAATGAATTAGCAGAAAGCAATGCCTGTTAGAGATTAATAATAAATAAATAAAGAGACATCCCTTTTTTTTTCGGTGAAAAAAGTTCAATTCTCATTGTCACGAGAGTATGTACCTTGTGCTTCTTTAAACAATATCTGAATTTATGGTGCATCGTTGTTACTTGCTCTACTTCTTTAATTTGATATCATATGTATTGTCTGGCTCAGGTCTCAAACTGGTTTATAAATGCACGGGTGCGCCTCTGGAAGCCCATGGTTGAAGAGATGTACAAAGAAGAAATTGGTGATGCTGAGATGGACTCTAATTCCTCATCTGAAATTGCACCCAAAGCAACACATAGTGATGTCAAGGCCTCTGAGGATAGAGGGGATGATTTTCAACAAAGTGCATCTTCCACGGCAACCGAGCGTCGTCGGCCGGACCAAAATATTCCTGATGCTGAAATGAAAGGACCCAATTCTTCTGCCAATTTGCAAAATGGGACCCGTGGAGAAACTGAAATTGAATATGGAGTGGTGAAATCGAGGGTGGAGGGAAGGCCTGGTGAGGATAACTATAGTCTTTTCCAGGATACAATCGTTCAGTCTAACGTAAATAATGAGAGATTCATGGCAGCTACTTCTGCGTTTCACATGTCGGAGTTAGGAAGGTTCGGGAGTGGAAATGGAGTGTCACTGACACTGGGATTGCAGCACTGTGAGGAAGGCAGTCTACCAATGAATGTTGGTGCTCATAACAGCTTTGTGACCATGAGAGGGGACGATGTTTACAATGTGACTTCTTCTTTCGTGGGGTCTGAGACCGCTGATTTTGATTGCATGGATTCTGGGAACCAGCAACATAGGTTTGGCTCCTCCCATCTGTTACATGATTTTGTAGCATGAAAAATGCTTGTTGGCAATGTATTTTGGTGAATTTTAAGCTCTCCTAAGAGGCAAAAATTAGCAAGTGTAATAGCTGCGCTTTGAACCATTAGACGCGGAATGTCTCACGTCCTTGTGACATGGTAAAAGATGAAGCTTATTCCCTCTGAAGATGAAAATACTTATGTGAAGTACAGTTGTATTATAAGAAAAGATTGGTTGGAAGATTAGCATATTTGTAAAGATAATACATTTTTTTTGTTGAACATGTTGAGAGAATTTGTAAATTACTTTCAACTTTGGTAGTGAAGAAAAGGAGTATCTTCTCATTTGAAATAAGATAGTAGGAATTGTTTGATTGTAATAATAATATTCATGTTGGTAGTGATCGTCATTGTGAACCTAGTGCTTGTTCCTAGATGCTCAGTGTCAACAATAGCAGCATTATTTGTTTGTTTGTTTGAAAGTCGCTATATTTTTCGTTCCCATGGGATGCAATTACAATTTTTTATTTTGTTCAAGTTGTTTTCAGTGTTGTGTTTATTGATCAAATAACCATATGCCATTGTTTCATGAATTAGGTTTCAAGGCTCCTAGCCCATCTCCAGGAAAAGGAGTGACATATTAAATAAAAACCACATTTTTTGTGCAAAGCATTTAAATCATGTAATCATTTTATTTTCAAAATGTGATTAAAATTGAGGCTCTACAGCCTCGTACTTCTTCGTTCTTACGAGCTTTAACATACGGCAAAACCTAGTGCACAAGGCCCTCTCCATTGCGAGGTCTGGCCAACAAACCTACAGACATGAGCTCTCTTGTTGATGGAACTTGATAGTTCAAAGCTACCTTTGTATCTCAGAGAAATAGATAATGCTATTTTCTGGAGGATCTCGAAGTCCCGGGTAGTCGATCAGAAAAGGTGTCATGGATACACTGAAGCCATAAATTACCTGAAGAAAACTGTCTTGTACTGCTTCATCCTACAAGCATTTGTGGATTCCTACCAGCTCAGTAAAGATGGAAAAGAAGTATCTACACCAAAATAAGCTAAAGACATAAAACTAAAGTGCTCCCGCAACAAAATGACTCTTTGAATCAAGCATCCTACACAGCTCTGATCCAACTCACTCCATTGCAGTCCAAATACCAGAGTGCTAAGGTCTGCTCTGAACGCAGCCATTTAGTATCACATTCAAATATCAAATTCCGGTTCTTTTCCCCATATCCTATTTCGCAGTGAACTGGCAGCCTCTAGTCAGTCATGTTCAATTTTTTAGGGCTTCTAACCATCGACACAAGTACGAAACCATTGTGAGAGAAAAAGCCCTCTCGACACAGACCATTATACTTTCTGTGATGCAAATTCACAAGGGATGTACCAATCACACATCGAATCACAAAACAGTTAATCTTGCAAGCATGATTTTTCATAAAGTAAATATCTACAATTCAAAATTTGAAACTTGCATTTGTTTCCTATACAAAGGCAAGATCTATAAACACAGCTAATTCAGAAATAGTTACAGAACCCATTGTCAGCAATATTCACAAGATCCAGTGATCATCTTAGTTGGGGTTACAGTTTCAGGTTCATTCCCAACACATCTAAAACCGACATAGTTACAAAACAACCTGCATACACTGCCTATGGGACTCCCTTTCTCGGAACAAAATAAAGGTTTGCACGTCGGTTGGACAAAACTTTACATCTTACCCCTTGCCTCTGCACCATTTCACCATTTATCTGAAAAAGTATCAAGTAAAGGTATCACTAAGTCACTGTAAACCTATAAATTAAACATGCAAAAAATTATGAATTTTCACGAACCTTTTGAATAGGGCATTCACATCTTCATTCAACAACCCACTTTCCAGAAACGCATCACCACAGTCCTTCACATCAACATTCTCAACATCAAAATTTTGGTCACCACAATACTCATTCCACTCGAACCACATTTTGGCAATGGATTCCTTCCTGAAGCAAGTGGAGTGGTCTTCCTCTTCAGGTGTGTTGGCTGCAACCAAACGATAAGTATATACTTTCTTCTCCTGACCTGGTCTGTATGCACGACCTATTGCCTGACGGGTCACAGAGGGGTTAAGCGGAACATCCAAAATTATAATGCGTGATGCTCCTACCAAAGAAATTCCTTCCCCACATGCTTTTATGGACCCAAAGAAGACTCTAGCATCTGGGGACTTGTTGAAGTGTTCCATTGACTGTTCTCGGAACTCTGAGTTTGAGTCACCAGTAATCATAAAAATTTCCTTCCCAGGACTCCAACTCTTGTATTTCACTGCTAATCTCTCCAAAAACTTTAAAGGCAAAAGATACTGACTGAAAACCAACAGCTTCTCACCTGTTGACTCACATAAGCCTAACAGATTGTAAAAAAACTTGGCTTTGACTCCTTCCTTAATATCCAGCCTTTCTAACATCTCATCAATCTTGTCCTCATCAACTCTGTCCTTAACCGAAGAATTCTTTGTGAGGTATTTCAGCTGCGGGTGCACAGAAATTGCACTTCCATCAGAACTGATCTTGAATTTTCTCCCCAACTTCTTCAGCTCATCAGCTTCGTGCTTTTGTCTGGGGGCGAGATTAAGAAAGACGGTGAAGTCCACAAGTCCAGGTAGTTCATCAAGAAAATCCCCCTTGTAATAATGAAGAACCTTGCTTGTCATCTCCCGTAGATCTTTGATGACAGTCACCTTTGTCTTGAAATTTTCATCCTTCTGCAATGCATGCTCTACCAATTCAAAAAACGCATTCTCTTTACCCTTCTTGAAGTACTTTACATTATTTGATATTGTTACATAGCTGAGGATGCGCCTCCTAATAGCACGAGAAGTATCCAAGTACAAAAACTTGGGACGGATAAGATCTAAAATGTTGAAGACTTCCTTGACATGATTCTGATATAACGTGCCCGAAAGAACAACTTTCCTCGGTGTCTGGACCTTCTTAAGGCAGTTCAATACATCAGTGTCCTCGTTTCTAGGAGTGTGACCTTCATCCAGTATAAGAATTGAAGGGCACGACAGCAGTATCTCTTGACAGGAAGTAGCTGCCGGGCTGGTGTCATGGTCAGATATAATAGTAGAAAACTGCTTGTACCCCAAAAAAAGAATGCTCTTCTGCTCAACCCACTGTTTTAGCACAACCAGCTGCTGAGTTCGATTATCTGCTTTGACAGAGTAAAAATCAAGCAGTGGAATGTCCTCAACTTGCCATCTCAGAAATTCTTTCTTCCATGTGGGCAAGATCCCTTTTGGTAGTACAACCAGTGGTTTTGCAAAGGGATACTTCGCCAGGAAACTCTGCATAAAACTTATGATCATGAATGTCTTTCCAGATCCAGGAGCATGGGCCAAAATGCAACCACCCGGATTATCTGCCACCAAGTTACTAAGAAGAAAGTTGAAACCCTCAATCTGATGAGGTTTCATTTGCTTACTGTGCCTAGGATGAGCAGCGATCTCTGTCACGATGAAATCCTGTCCTGGCAATTTAACTCCGTCAGGAAGGGTTTCTGTTGGATCTCTATCTTTGGTATTTCGAACATCAGACCTGTATGTTCTTGTAGTCCTTGTGCCCTAAACAAAAAGGAAAATCGATCATATTGAGAAATTCCAATAGGAAAATAACAGAAAAGGCACCACGTTTTTTTAGGCCAAGATGTTTCTTGGCTTTGCTTTAAAATTCACATCATGAAAATACAGCAAGCTCGAGTAAATGAGGAAAGAGCAATTATAAGGTAATACCAATTCAAGACTCGCATCATTTAAAATTTGAGTCAACTACATAGGAACTGTTACAGACATTAGTAAGACAATAGATCCAACGGGGTCAAGCAGCTTCTTGAGTAGCCGTGAAAAGAAAAAACAATGTGCATTAAATTACATCACCATAACTCAAAAAAGTACAAAGAATCTAGTGAGGATATAAAAGGAAAGATTGAGTCAGCACAAGTATAACATAATAAAAACAGACAAGCACAAGTAAAAGATGAAATAATAACATTATAGCAAGTCATCAATATGAGTCACCCACAGAAGAACCGTTCAGAAGTATCATGAAAAGAGCAAGTATGATGATCCCAATAACACATGTTTGAACCAAAAGTAGTGGTATCACACTATCACTCTTATATACAATTGTATAGGCAGCTATTAACTAATCATATTATATCAAGGCCAATCAGTTGGAATTATAGAGACTATTCATGAAAATAATGAAAAATCTTTAACCAGATTCAGGAGGAATTAGCATCAATTGCTTACAGCCTCGAGGGAATAAACAATAAAAAATTTGATAATCAAACCAGCTTGGTAGTACAAGAGAAACGTTCAAGCTTGCCAGAACTCGGCTAAACATAGCCTCTAACGAAAATGCTCAACTTGTGCTCTTTTAATGAGCTTTCAAGCTCAGCTCAGCTTGTTAAGCATGTATAGTGAACGGCACAGTTCGCATCAGAAGTTAAAAGGATAAACCCAGCGCACAAGGCTCCCTCCATTGCAGGGTCTAGGGAGGATTTGATGAACGCAGCCTCACCTCCTCGTACAGAGAGATTGTTTCCTTGTTTCGAACCCTTGACCTCCAGGTCATGATGGAACAACCTAAACATTGCGCCAAGGCCTGCCCTTAGTTTGTGTCAAAAGTTCCTGGGCACATTGAACAAATACCAGAAACAGTACAAAAGCCTTACATAGCAACGGATAAGTATTGACACATCCTTGCTTTTGTTGTCAAATTCTTCTTTAATAGGATCAAGCGCATCTTCAAAAAGCTATCATATAATACTATTAATCTTACTGAAGAAGTACGTAAGGTTGGTTACATAAGTGGTCTAACAGGCTAGTCAGATGGAAGTGGTTGTCTATTTCATGCCCAACATGACTGGTGTAACGGGTGGGCGCTTGCTCATTTACCCAAAAGCTTAAGTTGTTAAGTAGTGTTGCATATCCACCCATTTATACTCCTTTCACTTTTCATCCAGATCCGATGTGGGACAAATATCTCTTGTAACATTCTCCCCCACCCAAACTCACAACGCCCTCGTTGTGGTCGGGCCACCCTGCCTACCCGGGTGGCTTAACCGGACGCCTCCCGGGCAGGGCGCTTGGCATGGCACTGGATCAAGGTTTGGGTTTGGTTATGATACTAACTATAACGAGTGAGCGCTTGCCCATTTATCCAAAAACTTAAGCTATTGGGTAGTTCTGCATACCCATTCCCTTTTCCATCTGGATCCGATGTGGGACAAATACCCCTTGTAACAACTGGTCACTTCACCAAATCAAAATTTATAGTGGTCCCAAAATACCATTGAAAAGCTCCAAGTTACAACTCATCCTACATTAAGATACCTAGACAAAAACTGAAAATTTTAAAACTAAGGGGTAAAAATATGTGGCAACTAGCAGCAAGTACTGAGCTTTTACATAGTTAAGCATACCAATGATTTGATGGAGATACACTTGAGTTTGTACCAAGCTTGCATTCAAACTATAAATAAATTAAAAAAAAAGTAAAAAAGATAAAGATACGTTGAGTTACTGAGCATGCTCCAATGAGCTATTTTCAAGCCAAACCTGAGCAGAGTTTAGGTACTTTGGTAGTTTGGTTTGCTTTACAGGTCTATGTAGGATAAATAGTAATTGCGAGTCAGAGCAATTTCCACTTTCTGTTAACCAGTTAACTGTTTATTGCTTGAGAATGATCTCCTACCCTTTAATCCCACATGCTAAAATATAACCCACAACTTCAATGAATCAATACAATTTATGCTTATGCTTAGTTAAAAAATCCACCAAGAAACATAGTTGTTAAAGGCTCAAGACGCACTAAGGCGCCAAAGGCCTTCTGGAGCCTAAGCGCAAGGCACAGTATAAGGCGCGAGCCTGATCGAAGTAAGGCGCGTGTATATAATAATGCATATTTAACAATATATTATTATATATATTCATAATCAAG
>JAOTQH010000005.1:5428187-5442538 GCA_025631255.1 Cornus kousa | reverse complement strand
CTTGAGCACAAACAAACTTAATGGTTCTATTCCATCAAGTGTTGGTAACATGAGTCAGGTAGTGGCTTTGTGGTTGAATGGCAATCAGTTATCAGGGGCCGTTCCTTCCTATTTGTGGTTGATTTTTGGAGTTCCCCCTGTGTATTATATATATATATATATATATATAAATTAAAAGGGTAAGCTATTTTTTTTATGTATTGGTCTCTCTTTTCTTAGACAGATCTTAGAATGTAAGAGAGAAGACCCAATTCTTCTTCTTATTATTATTTTTAATTTTTAATTTTTTATTGTGAAGATTCAACTGAAGCTATTGACATAGATGTAAGGATAATTTGGTTAAAAAAAATTGCTTCACAAGATTTTTAAATTAAATCACCCCCTCCTCATAGTTGAGGAGAGTTTCTTGCTAAAGACATTGACAAGAGAGATTCGCCCTTTTATATATATGTAATGGAGGGAAGGTTTGCAAATTGAGAAATGAATGTGAATTTAATCTAATCAAATGAAATTAATATTAAAAATCAATTTTACAAAATTTGAAAAAAAATTTTGTGAATTAGAAAATTTTAGAAATTTAATTAATACAAGAAATTCAATATAAATCTTGACATCAAAATTAAATTTATATATATAATATAATGAAATGTAAATTTAAATTCAAAATGTAATACAGAGTACAAAATTACTAGTATATAACTTCATGGTATACTGCCTGGGAAAGAGGAAGGGACTTGAGCATAATTGTAGTTTTGTGAGTTTTAGAAGGCTATTTTCGTCATTTTCAGATGTAATACAGTAAGAAGGGCAAATCTGGCATTAAATAAAAATATATGATAGTTTTTCTTTTTTTTTTTGCCAACAAACTTTGAGAGCGAGTGTAAATTTAGTAAAAACCCTAACCTGACTAATCCCAAACCCTAATAATAAGAATTTTGAGTTAGGTACTCTCCAGATGATGAGACTAAATGGTTTGCAATAAACAGTCAGATTCAGTCACACGGGAAGAATTCAATAGAAAATTGAAAGAAAATTCGAGGGAAAGCGCAAGAAAGTGGGAGAAAATGCAGGAAACATGTTCGGGGATTGCACAGGTAGATTTCTTGGTTTTGTACATTCCCATTTTTGAATCATGACATTTACACAGATATTGTTCTTAGAATCACGAAATGCAGGATATTTTATTGCGACATGGTTTTTAGAATCAGATACCCTTAATTATCTCGACATTTCCATAAACATTTTAGAATCACGAAAATGCAGGAAATTGTGTGTTGTGTGTGTGTTTTGGCAAGTGCGTACCATAGATATTGAAATATTAAACAAGAGTAGTGGTTCACCATTGCCAGAATAAATGGAACAAATTTAGAATCAATTCATCGGCTCCCTAGTAAATTTGTACATGATTCTGACTCAACCCCAAAAGGAGAATTCTACAATCTAATGAGAAACAAAGCCGCAACACTATTATTACAGTGTCACATGTATAAATATTATATAGGATTAAAGGTAGTGTTGCATATACATTCACACCCATATATAAATCACACCTTAAAGAATAGATCAACACCATGAGAGAGGAAAAAGAATCAAGGATGATACAGAGTAGTGCATACCATGCAGCATTGAAGAAGTTGTGTAGGAAGTGTGTTAACATTCAAGAGAAGCCTGCTAACTACTTCTCACTCATTCAAAATCTATAACCCCACAAGAAACTTCACATAATATATATATATCATCACCGATTTAGTCAGTGAAGGAAACGGTGAAATTTATCTACCATTGAGTGAGCCGAATTGTTGGAACATTGCAGTACCGGAATGAGCATCAATGGGAACTTCAGCAGGGTTTCTATTTGCTTCTGGTGAAGAATTTGGCCTATTATCGGAGGCAGCAGCAGGAGCAGGAGCAACAGTAGCAGGCGACCCGGGGGAGGCTGTGGCACCTAATCCTTTATTTTCCTCCTCAGCCTTTCCTTGTGAGGAAGCCTCTTGCAGCTGCAAAGCATACTCCAAGTTCCACAAGACATCGCCCATCGTAGGTCTGTCCACGCCATACTCAGCCAAACACTTCTCTGCAGCCTCTGTGAACTTCTTCATGGATTCGGGGTTAATGACATTGACAAGAAGAGGATCCATGATCTTTTCGAGCGTGCCTCTTCGCTTATTCAGCATTGCCCACTCTGCCAAGTTCACTTGATCTCTTGGCAGCCCTGGGTTGATAGGAGGCCTTGCACACAACACCTCTAATAGTACCACTCCGAATGAGTACACATCTGACTTGTCTGTCAGCTGCTGCTTCCTGAAGTATTCAGGGTCAAGGTACCCGAAACTTCCCTTCACCGCTGTGCTCACATGAGTTTGCTCAGTTGTAGGTGCGTCCTTGGACAGCCCGAAATCAGCCATCTTGGCAATGAATTGATCATCCAACAAAATGTTAGTGGTCTTGACATCACGGTGGATAATGCCTTGAGTTGCCCCAGTGTGAAGGTAATGAAGCCCTCGAGCAGCACCAATACAGATTTCTAACCTTTGCTTCCATGTCAAAGTCAAGTCTTTACCATAGAGATGGTCCCTGAGAGGTCCATTGGACATGTACTCATACACCAAGATCATTTCAGAGTTCTCATCACAATAGCCTATAAGTGACACCAAATGTCGATGTCTAAGCTTTGATAACATCTGAATCTCTGTCTGGAACTCATTGATACCTTGTTCGGATTGTGGGTTGCCTCGCTTGATGGCAACTTGACTCCCATCATCAATCTCACCAATATAGACATTGCCAAAACCACCAACACCAATCACTGCATTTGGATCCCAATCATTGGTTGCGTCCTGCAACTCCGCAAAAGAGAAGTACCGGCCTAATCCCATTGTGGATGAGTAGAAATTGGTCTTCCGAGAAGAATTCTTGCGTGACATGTAGCTTGAGTCTCCGGCATGAAGTGGGAGTAACCATGAGGAGAAGCTCTTGCTCTTCTGCCAATCACGAGGCCTCTTCTGCCACTTGACTGCCATTGCTCCCAATCCCACAAGCGCTCCAAACATCATCGCGAATCCAACTGCAGCCACCGTGCCTTTGGAGGCATTGGTAGCACTCTTGCCATCAACACCAAACTCTCCATCCAAACTATTCACTGAATTGTTCATTTTCAAGACCTCTAGACCATTTATAATGGCATTCTTCGTACCGGTGTCTTGGTTCATCGGACCAATCTGAATGCTAAGAGGACTAGAAATCACAGAACCATTCACAATAATGTCTTTGTAGTAAGGCGTTGCCAAACCGCCTTCTGTCACGCTCGACAAGTCCAATCCAGAAATGGCCGTTTTACCATTGATGTACACATTGAAGTAGAGGTCGTTGAGAGATTTGCTCACTATGTCACAGAAATGGAGTCTTACAAGGTACCCGTATGCAGTATCAACATTAAGGTTCCATGTTACATTGAAATTAGGACTACCCACTTTTGCATCACCCATCTGCTGCGCAGAGGCATACACTGAAGGCGGCGCAATCAATGGCGACCCTGCTTGTGGATACTTGATGACACTAGGAGCAACAGAGACACTCTTGGCTATTTCCTTGTCCTTCAAG
The DNA here is from genome assembly GCA_025631255.1 of Cornus kousa. NCBI lineage: Eukaryota > Viridiplantae > Streptophyta > Magnoliopsida > Cornales > Cornaceae > Cornus > Cornus kousa. The sequence continues at coordinate 5,438,938 of JAOTQH010000005.1, read as the reverse complement.
TATTGCTCATCTGTGGCCCATGTTCGACCAAGGGTGTCATTGTCAGAGGTGATTTCAGGCCCTCCCATGTTGAGTCTGTAAACTGTTTGATATGAATTTGCAGCCAGTCCATTGATTTGGGCGACAGGGGAGAGGCTGGAGCCGGTGTCAGGAATGAGAATGTCCGGGGCGGAGACCACCTCGATGGCATTGATGAAGGCGGAGGAGCCCTTGTCAGGGACAAATTTGATGGAAAAACGCTCAGTGGTGACATTGACCAAGTACTCTTTGAGAACCCAATTGTTGGCGTTGCTGAGACTGAACTCATGGAGCAGAACCAATGTGTCCGTGTTGACACTGAACTTTGCGGTTTGGAGATTGAACTCTTTGTTGCTGACCGGGTAGAAATAGAGACGAACCCAATGATAACCCGGTCTAGCCATGTGAAAGGTGTAAGTTGCCTCGGAGACGAACACTTTGGCTGTGAGGTAGATGGGAAGAGGGACATCTGCTTTGGGTGTCGAAACTTGGATGTCACGGCTTTTTGATTTTAAGTACTGGGTGGAATTGTTGTCAGATGAGAAGACTCTGCCGTCCGGGAGGGTGGTTTGGGAAGTGGCGCCGCAGTCGATGAAGTACTTGTCTTGTTGGGTGAAGGTGGTGGGCGTGGGAGGGGCGGAGGAGGTGGCTGCATTGACCGGGGCGGTGGGGATGGCTACGAAGATGTAGAAAAGAACCAGGAGGATCATCGAAGACAAAGATGACGATGATAAAAAATAATAAAGATCGAAAAGGGGTCCTCTAGGTTTCTTTTCCATCTTCAATCCTCCTGAGTTAGGAGGATGAATTGAAAAGATTGGATATGAAATGGGGGTGGCGTTTAAGTTTGTTACTTGTTTCTATGGAGAAAGAATGTGACAGCCGGAATGTGCCTTGTTTTGCCAATATTGTCGCCCATGTTTGTGGGGTTTTGGTTTTGGTTTGGGGCCTATTCTTAGTATTTGGCAACAGAATAACAGAAACCAACCCTTGCACACACGACAATTGAAACGGTCAAATGCCATTCTTTCCTTAGTTCTCTCTCTCTCTATGTATTTATCTATGGGTTATCTTTATTTATTTATTTATTTTTAATTTTTTTAATTTTATTAAAACGGTTTACGTCAGCACAGACATGAATGCTTTTTCAGGTTGAGTCAATGATTAAAATTGATATGTCAAAAGAAAAAAAGTTGAGCGAGTGGACTTGACTGTTTGGCGGTCAACCACATCCTAATTCAACTGAACTAAGGAAAAATCTTCCAATTTCAATCATTATTAAAAAATAAAATAAAATAAAAATAAAGTAAAAAATTAAAAAAAACTCTCTTTCCATCTTGTTTTTAGCTTCAACAAGGGAGAAAAGGTCTTCATTTTCATTTTCTGCAATTTATTATTATTATTAGTAGTTGATGAGAAAATAACCCTAAGTTGACCTTGATCATCTGGTAAGATAAAAGGTAAGGTCGTAACTTGAGGAAATCAGTTGAGGATGATAAATGACATCTCAATTATTGACACACTTGATTTCACCACCATCTTTTAAAAACAATCATAAATAAGGCATAGACAAAAAAAAAAACTCCTGAATACAGAGTCACGTTTCTCTTATACAATTTCAAACACTGATATTTCACTTCTCTATACTACAATTTCAAACACCACTTTTCTCATCAACCCACCCCAACGTCGGAGAGTTATCTCCCATCTCCATCCATCGTGGGAGAGTCATCGACCAACACCCCACATAATCTCCGATAAATATCCCCATAATCTCCGAATCGTGCATATTTTCGCTTCAACAGTATTATAGTTATCATAATTGTTCTCTATATAGCAAAATTTCAAAACTAGGCTATTTAGATCCTGCAAGGTAATAAGGGGTTTGAAATTGTGACTGAAATTCAAATTTTGGGCACATTCATGATCCAAACTCTGGATTTTGTCTTTCGTAATATCATTTGACTCCCAATGCTGCTGGCTTGAAGGATTCTTTGCATTCAAGAATTAATTGGTCCAGTCCATTAGGCATAAGAGGGCACACTGATTGATTGGATTCACTCTTTAACAGTACACAACCACCAAAACCGATTGTCACATGCACTCCACTCTACAATTTATTTATTACACCCCATGATAAAACTCCTAAACATCTCAAACCAATTAACGAAGCACATGAATACAAAGATGTGCACGCAAAACTACTACAGATATATATATATATATATATATATGCGATGATGATGATGATGATGATGATGATGATGGTGATTGTAGTCTAATGGTTATGATGACCAGGGAGTTTTTCTTTGATCTTCTCCATCATACCCTTCTTCTCATGTTCATGAGCCGAATGAGTCACGGTTGTGGTGCTGCGCAATGTAGTGGTTCCAGTGGGCGCGTGCTCGCTGACGTCCTTGTCTTTGTGCTTTCCACCTCCTAATTTCTCCTTTATTTTCTGCGTCAATCCCTTCTTCTTCCTTCTCCCACCTTGCCCATCATCCTCGGACTGCATTCAAACACATACACACACACACGCTTACAAATATATATATATATATATATTTAACAGTTATATATAAAACAGTTTTCAGAAAACTGAATGGAACATACCTAACCAAACATGCTCCAAATAAAATTGAATGATCATATCATGCAAACCAAATAATCGTATTCATTGTATGTACTTTTTTTGAAACCATTTTTTGAGATTGTATGCTAGCTAGATGATATGATATATAATACAAGAAATGACCATATAACCACAACTGTAAAGTATTCAATATCTCACCGGGCCAGAGGAGCTTGAAGTGCTAGATGAGCGACGAAACTTCTCCTGCTGCTGTTAAATTCCAGGTCCAGCACCACTATCACAGCACAATGCACCGCAGGAGCTGTCGTCCGACCAAGCGGGGAATCGGACAAAGTTCCAGTGGCTGGTACACCTACGTCCGGTCCAGACCCAGCCGTCTTGGCGACCCCAGAAAGGTGCATGGGGTTGCCGAATTCATCGGTGAGTTGAACTGGGTTGCCATGTTGGTCGGTCAGCTGGATTGGGTTGCCATGTTCATCACGTAAATCCGCCATTTTCAGACCTCAAAAACTTAGAAACAGTGGGCTAAGAAGCAATTGAAGTTTGAAACAACCAGGGTGATGCGTTTGGGTTTTAAAAGAAGCAGAGACGAGAGAGCAGTGAAGGATCAGCCTTATTGCATGTAACTAGGATGCTACACGTGTTTATACAGATTGGAAGAAACATGCCACGTAAGAATTATGAAGCCATGTGTCTTTCCACTAGGGACAAATTAGATGGCCATTTTTGGTTATGGATTAGGATGATCTGAAACCTGATCAAGCCGTCCATCACTAGTGAATTGATGGACTCGTAGATAAGGTATCGGACGGTGGTTAATTGTGGACGGTTCGTTTTGGCTCGTAACGGTTTACGAAATATTTACAACTACTGATGACTAAATATATACTAGTACTAGGTAAGCAAAAAAAAAAAAACGAAATGTTTCAAAACTATATATATATATATATATTTGGTAGAAATAAAAATAATGTCAAAAATATAAACAGACTTATTGGTTTTTATTACAAACCGCAATTATTTGCTTCTCATTCTTCCACGTCACAAGATTGTAGTTGAAGCTCGAGCTCTCATTGAATAAGGTGTGGTTGGGTAAACATTAAAAATGCAAAAGGAAATGGCCAACACAAGCTTGGTCTAGGGCATACACATTTTTTGGGCTTCGACGAAATATGGGCCTGTAAAAGAATACAAGATCTCACTCTTTTGGTTGGTAAGATATTTGTAACTGGGGCAAAAAGTAATTGAACATTAATATAATAAACTCAAATTCTTATGAACCAAACTTGTTTACAATCATAAAAAACCAACTTTCAGTTTGATCAGGCTCACTCGTTTATGAAAGAACTATCCAAATCAAACTCGTTCACTAATTGAACTAACTCATTCATAAGCTGAGCCAAGCCCGAGGTGTCCACGACTATACCTACCTTGGGAGGCTTGACAACCAAACCAAAGTAAGGGTGATATTGCCCCCCAGCAAACCATCATTATCATCATCTTTGTCTTAATCTCATCGAGTTCTCTTTTTTTTCACAAGACCAACATAATTTGTTATGTAAATCAAAAAACAATGGATTATCACTGCGCCCCTCCCATAAATAGAAATATAATTTTTTGAACAAATATATAATGGCAGAATAAGGTGTGGTCAAACAGAACTCTTTTGAGAATAACTTCATGAACGCATCCATGAAAAGAACAAATTAAAATGTACAAAATAATAACAGGAATAACTACTCATGATTCAATTCCATTCTACTACTACTACCTCTTTTTTTTCTTTTTTTTAAATCACTATACATAATGAATTGATCTTTCCTGTGTAATATTTCCTTCTTTAACGTGTAACTTCAGAAGCTAAAACCTATTCTTGCTTGAAATGACTGAAGGCCGCCGATGTTTCTTTACAAACTTCCAGCACTGTTCAGTCGCCAAGTCAGATTCCACTGAAAGATCAACCATGGAATCTGCATTCATAAAAATATCTGGCTGTTCAATAACTCAAGTTCAATACTAAATTAATTATACAAGTGAGTGCATTAGATTACACAATTTGAATAAATACTTAAAAATAGTATATTCCACTTAAAAGTGTTACGAGATTTTCACTTATCACTAAGCACTTTAAATGCCAAGAAATTCTCAACACCTAATAACATAAGTACTTAAAATTAAAATTAAGTTATTAGAGTTCTCAAAAACTTCATATTTCATTTTATCAAACAACAGTGTCTTGCGAGAATCCCATTAAATGACTCAAGTGTCAAGAGTATATATAAAAGTACGATTTTTAGTAATTTACAGTGTTGTGGTCCACAGTGTCACCAAGGCCAACTAATATACATATTCACACACACACACACAACGCCTAGATGAAAGAACGAAAAACGAAAAACGAAAAACCAAGAATTAGTAGAGAGAGAAGCAATATATGTGAGATGAGGAGGCTAACCTTTAAAGAGACGGACAGAATATCACTCTTTGCTAGATTTTGACCAGAAAAAAACCTTCTTTTGAGTACCGTGATTCTCCAACAAGGATCTAGTCCCCTTTGACCCACCAAATGAGAAATGCCTCCTCAAGAAGTTCTTCCCTGAGGAGCTCTTCAGGCTGGAAGTTGAGCTCATCTTGAGACCTTTTCCCTCGTGTCCACTGCTTTTGATGCGATCAAACACAACAGAATCACCATCAAGATCGCTATCCATGATTCGGCTCCTTGATCTTTTGTTATTTCTAGCTTTCAAATCCCTTTCTGCTCTTAGTGCCTTTTCAGACAACTTCAAGGCCTGTTTCTCCCCAAAAGTACAAATGGGGCAAGCTGGGTCATACTTGTTGATTTCAAGTGTCATATTCTCCAAGCACTCGGCATGATAGACATGCCCACAAATTAGGACAGCAACCGCAGTAAGGTCATTATTAGCAATAAGTTTTTGACTGCTCCATGAAGATTTCTCAGTTAAAAGCTTCGAGCAAACCCCACAGGATTGTATATCAATAGAGGGAGAGGATAAAATTCGGCTACTGGATCTGGCTATTTTGTCACGATTGACGCCCAAGTACTCGCTATCAAAAGACCACCTCTCCCTATGAGAAGTTCCCATAAGCTCAGAGAAGGGGGGCATAAACCAACCATCTGAAGACCCACCATGGGAACCTCTAGTTGATTCATTGCTCCAACCGGGAAGAACAAAGGAAGACGCTTCTTCAGAAATCGAGAAGTTTGGTGATTTAAGTCCTGGGGTTCGGCTATCAGATACTTGCCGTAATAGCTGGTGCCCATGAGAAACACGAGGCCACCTCGATGGAGTTATGCTTGGAGGAAGTGGGTGATTTTGGGACGACAAAGGGGATGCAGAGAAAGATGAAACTGAATGCACCGAAGGTGACAGCTTTGAGGGAGACTGGTCTGAAACTGATGGAAACTCTGTTGGTTCTTTTACCTAAAACATTCAATAGAGAAAGCAAACATCAGATGCAAAAGAACCGAGATTTTGAAGTCAGAAAATTATAAGCACATATCTTTTACTAAATTAAACCAGCTATTCCACACTTACCTCTGCAGAATAATTTCCAGAGGTTAATTGGCCTGCAATAGGAAAGCAGGAAGATATCAAATACGATACAAATAACGAACTACTGACTTAATTATTGCCCATAAAAAACCAGACAAATAGAGATGTGAAAAAAAGAAGTCATGAATGGGTCACTAAAAATCGGAGTTCAATATCCCTGGTGAATCACTTGAACTTACATAAATATACACAACTAAAAATATAGTCTCGTATAAACATGCATGAAAAGTCAAAAATAAGGAAAAAGGAGATAAGGAAATAAGATATCTATTTCTCTTCCTACCATCTCTCACATAAGAAAACCAGGAGAATCATCACATTCACGCCCTGTAAGAGATGTGATGTTTATCTCAAATCAGATCAAAGGGAGACCCAATTTTATTTAGAATAAATAATAAATGAGACATCACTCAACTATAATCAATTGTTTTGAATAAATGAAGATAGCATAAAATACTCAACACAACACAATTCAACAAAGTCTCCTCCTAACCAAATGGGTAAAATAGCCAAGCTGGTACAAGCCCTCCTCCCCAAAGGGGAGTTCGGGCATGGGAATGTGTGTTTGCTTTAGCTCCCAAAAAAAAAAAGAAGTCTCCTCCCCCCCTCATACAACATGAATGGTAAGAATATTGTCTCTCTTTATTATCCGTAGTCAGAATCTTCACAAGGACTGCAACAAGACATCGCAAAGTGCATCTGGTGAACACATGTAGCCATTTGTGCCTCAAAACAATAAGATTTAAAAAGTTTCATGGACAACACTGTAATACCCCACCAAAACTATTTTACTCATGAAAGACCGCATTTGATCAGAAGCACTTCTATGTTTTTAACAGTACATTTCTTAAGCAGGCATCAAAGTCTATAAATCAAAATATTTCCATGAAAATAGAGAGCTGTAAGAGATTCAAAACAGTGGTTCGAAATCAACAAATTTACAAATTGCACAATATCAAGGTCAGTCAACCAGCTCACAAAGAATGATGTTCAGTAGAGAATCAAACCTTCGCACTTTGTTTATGCAGAATAAAATTCATGCAAAGGCACATACAGAGACTTGGAAGCTCTTCTAGATTTTAATTCTATTATCATCTTTAGTAACACAAACTCTTTTAAAAGAATAATAAATGCCTAACCAACTGGCCTAAGTAACTGATCTCATAACAAACATCAAACATCACACGTTCTTAAACACAAAAGAATAAATTGACTTCTTAGTGCCCTGAAAGCATCACTTAAAACTGGTAGTGAATTTAAGACTACATTTGGAGGGCTCAAACAACAGTAACAAAACAAGTGTAGAAGCAGACATTAAAGATCCCAAGTAATCTCTTTTCAAATATCAATACACTTGGATTAATTAAATGGGCCAAAACTGTAATCATTTGAAGCTGGACGCAGGCATCCATATCAATACAGTTGTATCCTCGCCGTATTCATGTCGTTAGAATTAGTCAAACTGCAATAGGGTCCATGCTTCAGAGTTAGAGCTTTTTCTTATTTTACAAACCAAATGTTTCAAGTTTCTCAGTCAGCTCTTAGACTGAACATAAGCACCTCTTACTTACAAACCCGTAGCCCCAAAGTTAAATTCATGAGGTTTAACTCACTGCAGATGCAACAAATTCAGAACTTATTTCTAAAGGGTTCCCAGAGAATATAAATAAAGAAAAGAAATTGAGAGCAAATATGACCTGTATCATAAATTCATAATATGTGGGATCCACTCTTGTGAGTACAGAGAACCAACCATCAAAATAAACTAGCAGCGTGGGGACCAATCTAGTTAGTAGAAGAACCACCCATCAGATAAACTACCAGCATTCTCCCTTGTTTACTTTTCTTTCTTATATTAGAGGGTGGATTAGAGATCCTCAACAAATTTTAGTGCACATGCTTTCAGGTGTATTTTCTTTTAAAACTTTTAAGCCTTCTCTTTTTTGCAGCAAGCTTACATTGTTCTATTAATTGGTCAGTTTCTTTCAAACCATCATGAAGTTTCAATTATCTTTTTCCTTTTTCTTTTTTGAAAGGTCATGAAGTTTCAATTGTCATTTAATCAAAATAATGTCGAAATGGAGGAACTCCCCCGCCTAGTATCTTAATTAAGGATAATATTTCACCACTACAAGATGAAAGGAGTTGGGTACTCGATCCTAATTATTTTCCGTCTCCCATGAAGTAAAAACCGTAGTAAAGACATGCTTTAAAGAGCGTGACAAACAGTAATATTTTGCAGAAGTGAGAAACTATTATATTTGTCATGGCCCTCAAGAGAGTCATAAGCATTTGGTCTAAACATGATGTAGAAACGGAATATCTATCAATCATCCACTGGAGGGTGAAACTGTAGCAGTCAGTTTTTTAATTGGATGATGAAAATTGGATGATGAAAAGGCCCTTGCGCACATCTGCGGAGAATTTACCAACATTATTTGCAATATCAGTTGAATCATGAATGGGTATATAGATTAGCCAAAATAAAGCCAAGAGAGCATCATTTTCGGACAGTATTTTAAAAAATCCCACAACAGAGTCTTTTCCCTTTCAGTTATTAAACCTGTTATCTCACCTATTATTTATTGTTATACTTCAGAAGAATCCTCATCATCCTCCCCTTCCCTCTTTCCATACTCTTCTCTTTCTTCAATAAAGTATTATGTCTTACAAAAAAGGTCTTTTCTCTGATAAACCTCAACTGTTTAGTAGTCAACTAGAATGCCTATCTTTCTGCCACATTCCTCAAGCACATGCATTAATCTACTTATAGGCCTAAACGTCCTTGTTTCTCTAACTGCTAATGCAATTTTCAAAAACACTAACAAAAAACAATTCAGTGAAGGAGCATTCAATAAATAATCCCATCTCCGAAAGGATGTAACGACAAAGAATGCATATAACCGAGCATCAAGATCTCTATAGAACCCAACCTAGCAAGGAATAAGTGTAGTGTACCCCTCAATCATAATTCTAGAATAATATTAAGAGGATGATAATAATCTGAACCATGCAAACTGGGAATTTTTCAAAATTTTTTTTTTTTTAGAAAAAGAAAAAAAGAAAAAAAAAAAAAGGCCTTAGCCTGTCTCCAGTGTAAGAAGACCAAAAAATGATCAGGTTTTTCATTTTGAACATTAAACATTATGATATTTATTTTACAATTAAAACAAGTGGCCTTCCATATATAGCTATTATAACCTTACCTGAAGAAGGAAGCCTGATAATCCCAGCACTGCCTTCAGAATTTGGGGACTTTGGCCATGCAAGTGTTCGGAAACTGTCCAATGGGCTTCCCTCTTCAGATGGAAATGAAGGTTCTACTGTGGTTCCAGATTTAATTTCCAATCCATCATGTCCACTCATACCATCGAAAAACCAGTTCACAGAAGTCTCTTCCCCAGCCACTCGCCCCCTGTTATCCCACCGAAAGCTCCATGATGGTGAACGGCGATCATTCCTGTGCAAAAAATCATTGCTTGGTCCGTTTGTTATAGTTTTGTCTCTAGCAGCAACACAACAAGCAGACCCCATGTTCACTCATACACACCACGTAGAACAACTAAACTGTATAGCAACTATGGCTCACAGCGATAATTCCAGCTCCGTTACTCTAATAAGGATAAGACCTAGTGATTCCTCTGGAAACATAAAAAAAATGAAGTCAATTATCAATATGAGAATACATAATATGAATAATTATATGCACACAATTCCAAAAAAATAAAAAAAGAGTTATTAAATGCATGCATATCCACATACTTATATACACAAAATGGTAAAGTGGGGCCTTATATTGTTCGTTTATAAAGTTAGAGAAACATGTAATACAAATCTTTCAACAAGAACCCAAAAAAAAAACCCATAAAAGCTCATACAATGTAGAATGCAAAGCTTTAAAATGAAGGCACGAGAATTTTGAAAATATAATGGAACACTTGATTGAACCACTCCAACTCTTCAGATAATAGTCATCATTTATTTAAAAATTGGACAGGGCCAAAAAAGAAGAAAAAGGCCATTAATTGGAAGGGTGGATGGAGTATAGACCTAACTTGTGAAATAATTTACACAAAGTGTCTGCCCTCATACTCAAAACAGTGTTTTTATACTTTACAGTCCAATGTGCAATGGTACAAAATGAAAGATGAGAATAAAAGAAACGACCAAGGTAAGCACATAGTAAACATGGTAGAAACTGGATACACGTTCTGTTATAAACAAACAGAGTATTAGTCTGTGATTCAAACCTTCGATATCACATAAGACTAAGATAAGCACATAACAGACATTCTTCACCACAACAAAAACTAGAGTTTTACATAGCTGAAAATTCTACCAAACCACAAATGTAAACTGAGAAGATTATTCTCATAAATGAATCCAATCAAATGCCAAAACCAACATAAAAAGGCCAAAGGCAACCAAAATTCCTTGTTAAAACAAAATTACAGTACCATTTCGTAAAAATATCCATTTTTCATACCAAGAGGATTGCTGTTCTAATCCATTTTGGGGAATCAACGCTCTGTACGTAATACTCCTAATAAATTTAAGGGCAAAAT
>JAOTQH010000005.1:5412274-5428087 GCA_025631255.1 Cornus kousa | reverse complement strand
AGTTTATTTACATGTCTATGTGTGATTAAATTAGGAATTATGTCTCACATGATTCATATGATTTAATTCTTCCTATTAATTCTCTATTTTAATTACATGTTGTCTTATGTGTGCTTATTTCAGAATTGATCCCTACACTAGTTTTTCTATATAAATTGCATGTCTATGTGTGGTTGATTGAGAATCTAGTGATGGCTAGACATGGGTTTTCATTAAATGGGTTTGTTAATTAATTTAATGGTTTATACTTATACTTGATGGGTTGTTCTACAATTTAATTCATGTTTGTTGGTAGGTAGACAATCTATACTTGCTTTGATATTCCATGGTTTATTATTGCAAATTCCATTATTCTCTAGATTGATGTGTGCTACAATTGTGACTAGTTTGATGGGACATGCTTAGAATTGATGGGTTGTTCTATACTTAGTTTATTTGTTGGTTATAGACAATACATTGTTGAATTTGATGGTCCATGCTTAATATTGCAATTGGTAGTCGCATTTTATTCACAAGAAGGTTTTTCCCAATTTAGTTGAAAGTGTGCGGTTTGGTGAACAAGCTTGGTGGCAATTCAAATACACCCCAAGACCTCACTTCTCATCTCTTAAATCCCTATCTCAACTTAGTTTTATTTTACTTGCATTTTAATTTTCTTGCATCTTAGTTTAATTAACCAATCTCTCTCTTTCCAATCATTTAGTACATTAGAGTTGAAATTAAATTTCAACACGTATAATCCCTTGAGACGATTCCTACTCACTCTTGCTACATTAGTAGTAGAGGTGATAGTGGTTTTTATAAATTTAAACTTGACTTAAAAGGCTTTTCTTGAACCGCACATTCACTACATTATTTTGGCGTATACAAGCGGCCTCGTCAATACTTGGATTTCAAATTGGTAGACATTTCAGCCTTAGAGGAAGCTAAGGCTTTGCATTCTTGAGGCAAGGGTTTGTCTAACTTGTGTAGTCCTAGGTTGTGGTAAACAACCCCTTATTTTCCCCTTGAAATCATGTTCAATTTTGTATGATTTGGTTGAATTGTGTTCCAAGACTATGGATATTATTTGTTTTATTATTGCTTGAATTGAAGTCAAGGTTCTTTGTTTGTTGCAAAACAAGATGACAATGTTGCTAAGCATGCTAATTTAGAGCTTTATGTGAATACCATGTTATCTACCTTGTGTTTTTATGTGGTTTAGTTAAAGGAAATGATTATGATTGTGAGCATAACCATCTTAACCAATTATGTTTCATGTTAATTTGCTTATATGGAATTACTAATCACATTAAAGCTTAAACACTATGTGGCTTGGTTGATGTTGGGAATTCCTTAATGATTTGTTTATCAAAGCATGCTTCTTATTAGTATTATGGTTATATGTGTGGATAATAGAAAGCATAGTTACTTCAAACATTAGCATTTCACCCTTATAACATTACTCGTAACATGATGTGAGTGAGTAGAGTGGTGTGTGGAAGTTGTGGAAAATTTGATTTTGTAAAGAATAGAGTAAAAGATTTCTTTGAACCAGTATTGGGAAGGTATCCCTTTAACGACGGTATTAAGTGGTCATAAGGTCAGAAAGAGGTACCCGAAGTCCGGTGGCTTAGTACATCTTTGTGGTGGATGCATTGAGGTCAGTTATGTGTGTGGTATAGGTGCATGATGCATGGCATTCATTTTATGCTTGTAGTTGTTTATGTTCTTGATGGTGGACTTGTGTTGGAAACTTGGAATCCTTTAACATGACCCCTTTTACATCTTACCATACTCCTATGTGTCATGTGTCATGCTTACTCGACTTGAGGAAACGTTATTCAAGCATCTTCTACTAACCGAAGTGTCATTCACCCCTTTATTATAACCATTTTTCAGGTATCGGAAACCTAGAAGCAAACGGAGTAATTATTCACCCCTTTATTATAACCATCTTTCAGGTATCGGAAACCTAGAAGCAAACGGAGTAAAGTTGTGCATTGGTTTTGGGATAATTCTCATCAATTTTGTTTAAATTATATCAATTGTAAATTGTATCCATGGAACCATGTAATTAGGAAAGTTATCCGTATTCATTTTGGACTTGTAACCATATGGTCTTTTTATAATGTATTTGAACTTATCTTAACTTAATTTGATGTATTAAGTTTCCTATACTGAGACGATAGTTGCTTGTAGTTGTTTTCAATTAATTGGGTATTTCAGATCGAATAGGTTTTCATTATGTTTTAAAGTCACTAATGAACCATAATGGATATTAGAATGCTTAAACCAAATGTTGCAGGCCTTAAAGGCCATTATTCCTTAAATCGGTCGACGCCTGGCATTTTCATGTCAACCGGTATCTCATCAGTGTGGATTTTGAAGACTGGAGCTAAATCAATTGATGTGAAATTAGTACACATCGACCGATTTAGCAAAACTAGTTGATGTGTACCATAACACGTTAACCGGTTCCTGTCCTCTTTTATCTGTAATTTGGGCTTCTTCATCACTTGTGATCAATCTTAAGCACAGTAATGATGTAGTGGTGTATTATAAATCTTATAATGATGTATTAGTTACTATTAGACATTGAAATGACCGTAATGCCCTTAGTTAACCTCGGGTTTGGTTAAGGACCCGGATAATGATCCGGACCCCCGGGTTTGGGTCATTACAAGTTCCATGTAGCTAAATCGATTCAAGATTCAATACTTCAAATTTTTTAACACTGGCTAACTTGAACCGGTTCAAACACTCTGAACCGATTCAAGGTCTTCAGATAGTTTTGGTAACTTAGTTTCCTGATATGTTTTAACTTCCTATTTGGTATAGACTTTTTTCTAAAAACTTATGCACGAATTTAAATTCTTTTCTAAGTGTATCTAGGTTTTTGAAAGTCTATATAAATATGTTTTCTTATCTAGGTTTATGTGGCTTTTTGCATTAAACTTTTGATTTCTTTTAAAAGCTTTTTTGTGAGATTTTTAAGAGCATACACACTATATACACACGAGTGAATTTAAGATATTGTTCAAATCCTGATCGTTTTCAAGTCTATTGAATATTACATATACAACGATCATAGAAAGCAGATCTATTCCTCTCCATCAAATTTAGATTCAATAAAAAGAATTTCAGACCATACTTTAAAGGGATCAAGGTACTTGTGGAGTGTTGTTGATCTACCAGCAATCCTTCTACAGGGTTTAAGGCATAAGTCTGAAGTCAAGTGCTATTGGACGGGAAGTTGCAAAATTAGAAACATTCTGTAGATTGAGTCTTGGTAGAGCAACGGGGTTTGAGTCTGAGTGAAAGTTCAGTGTACTTTGCTTCATACATAGTGGATCTTTTTACGCTTGGGATAGTGCACAAAACCTTAAGGTTTTTCAATTAGTTTCCTCGCTAAAATCTTACGACACTCTAAACTTTACTTGCTTTTTTATTTTGCATGTGATTATTTAATTAATTGGTAATTTTAGTAGAATTAATTGAATAGAGAAACATATGATTAAATCCTCTCTAGATAAAACTTAAACTTTCCACAATATATATTCCGTTGCACAACTTACAAAAGTACTTTTATCCCCTTCTCAATCAAATGACACAGCCTACAATACTACAAGTTTGAATCTACGCCAACATTATCAACTACAACAATGTTCTTGGTATTTGTTGTCATGTACAGAGTACTCGTCTTACTTCCACAAGTCATTACCATGGCTCCTTTGGTGATTTTCCACAAACTACCCACAAAGTTTACTGCATGCCCTTCATCATAAAGTTATTCCACATGAATCAAATTTATCTTTAAACCAAGAACATTCCTCACATTCTGAATCTTCCATATAACCCTATTAGGTTGTTTAATACGAACATCTCCTTTACCTAGAATATTCAAAGGTTCATCATTAGCTAAATAAATCTTTTTAAAATTACCAATAACATAGTTCTCCATAATTTCATGATGTAGGGTAAAGTGAAAGGATACATCTAGGTCCAGAACCCATGACTCAACCGGACTATCTACTCTGAAAATCATAGCATCAACAACCTCTTTTCTTCTTTGCCATTTTTCTTTTTGGTGCCTGACAGTCTCTCCTTAAATTCATTTCTTTCCACAGTTCTAACAACTTTAGTTCTTTACTTGCTCCTATGTTTGGATTTTGATTTACTACGGTCCGACTCTGATCTTTTAGATTCTCTTCCATTGCCCTTGGTATTTAGAGCAAATTAAGACGATTCCCGTATTTTCCTAATGCGAATTTTTTTTTTTTGAGAACGATGTCCCGAACATCATCAAACTTCAACTTACATTTTCCAGAAGAACTACTCACCAATGTAACAATATCGTTCCAGCTTTCTAGCAAAAGGGATAAAATTATCAACACCCAGATCTCATCATCAAACTTGATTTCTATAGACCTAAACTGAGTTGTAACTATGTTAAACTTATTTAGAAGGTTAGCTATTGACGTGCCTTTTGACATTCTCAAGTTGAATAATCGCAGCATCAAATATACCTTGTTAGACGCATAGGATTTTTCATACATATTTGAAAGGGTCATCATCAAACCTACTTTCGTTTTCTCCTTTGATATGTTGAAGTTACGTTGCGAGACAATATCAATCGAATAACACCTAGTGCCTGCCAATCAAGAAGGGTACATTCATCGTCCTTCATCCCTACTAGTTTCGGTCCTGAAAGAGGCTGATACAACTTCTTCCAATTCAAATAATCTTCAATCTGCATCTTCCAAAACCCAAAATTTGCACCGTTGAACTTGTTGATCTCGATCTTTCCTTCTTCTATACCCATCCCTCCCACTTGAACCTAATTGCTCTCATACCAATTATTGTATGCTTATCAGAACATAGATCAAACACACAAGTACAGACTGCACATATTTTATGTGGTTTACTCAAAAATTAAGGTTATGTCCACAAGTTTCAGGGAATTTTTTATTTTTATTTTTATTTTTATTTTTATTTTTATTATTTTTTTTTTTTCTCCTAAATGGGGTATTTTATAAAAAGAAAGATGAACATTACAGGTGCAAAAGGAGGTATACCTCCTTTTACAAATCAGGGGCTAAAGTAAGCCCGTTTCCAAAGTAAGCCCATTTCCAATAAATGCTAAAAATTATCAAATAATACATCCACATCATCCAGTAGTAAACACAGTTAATAAGTCATCTGGACTAATGTTGAGATATGTGAGAACATCCCAAACAATAGCTTTGGCAGCATAAGATGGTTGATCTCTAATCCCATCGTGAAAAGCTGGGTTGCGCGGATTTCATTATATGAGAACGTTTTGTTTATTAAAATTTAATGACAACACGGTACTTGGGGAGGGAAAAATACATAAGCAAACTTTGTTTATTAAAATTAAGGACAAAACGGTACTTTGGTACATGTTATTAAATGAACAAACGGGTTTAAACTAGTTTCATCTGTGGCTAATTTTGACAAACCTCATAAGAGATCTGGGTAATTGACCCAATAAATTAAGATGTATTTCAAATAATTAAGATGTATCCAAATGCAAATGAGCAAGCAGAGATACATAATACAAAAATTTAACATCCCCATACGTAATTACACAGATATTAAAATTTTGGATACGATACAGTTCCTGATATAGCCGAGGACTACTGTAAACATACCACATAACATATAAACATATACCATATGACTTATACACACATACCATCTTCAAAAGAAACCATATAACACATCACTAGGGATGTGCTGATCCTAATAACATCTCTGAAACCTGAAACTTGGTATGCCGATTGAAGATATATATAATATATATTAAAGGCATACCATACTCTAGATTGTTTTGATTATTTATTCATATATATGACTTCCAACATTTGATGACTTGAGCAACATCATGATCAGTTGGGTATGAGTTTAAAAGGAGGCTTGACAAGTGCTGGAGCTGGATCGTACTTTCCATAGTCTTTGGTGTTAACCCTGAGAAGCCTTTCATGTATGGTAGTGATCATTTCTTCATGGTTTAGTTGCTCCTCTGATACTTCTTCCTGTGAAAATGCAAAAATAAATCAATAAAAAAAAAACCGTAAATAATTAAGACATCTAAAAATTAACGGGCATATACTCAATACCCTCAACTTGGTTTTTTCTTTTGCATGATTGCATCTCGCTCTCTCTCGGTCTGTCTGTCTCTCCCTCTATATATATGTTTGTATGTATGTATGAATTAATGGTTGGAAGTTTTCAGTGTGCTTCATGCATGACTCTTCTACCACATAGGTAGGTGGTAAAGCTTTACATGAGAGAGAGATAGAGAGAGCTAGAGAGAGTTACCAATCATGATATTCATCTAATAAGAGACCAATGACTTGGCAATTCAAAATTTCATTATTACAACAATATATAAATACAGCTACTAGAAAGAGCAAAAAGGAGAAGAAATTAAGACTTAGTGATGATGAGTAACAGACCTCATGAGCTTCACCCATTTCATTGGTCAACTTGCTCACAAACTTGGATTGTCTGCCTGAAAAAGCCAATTAAAACTTATCAATGCAAACTAATTTCATTATTACAGCAGTATATAAATGTTGCTTAATATATAATTAAAGAAAACTCAACGTGAAAAGTTACCTAGATCACATGCCATGCATGCACCAATATCTTTGAACAAACAAGATTTATAAGAATTATTTTCCTCGAAAATTCTCCATTTTGAAGCAAAATCCATGAGATTTTAAGGGAAAAAAGAAGAAGAAAAAACCAAAAAAATTCCATAACATGCTAATTAACTGGTTGTTGACCAAAAAAATAAAAACCTAAATCTTTGGCATTTTTTGGATCAATACAAGGGTACCCCTTGGTTTTGGAACTTGGTTTTTTAAGTAATGTAATAAAGAAAACTCAATAATTAAGAACATTTGAGTTTCTCAGAAGATCATTATTTCCCTTTTTAAGTAAAAATGTCTGAAACCGCGTTTACGAACACTAAAAATTGCAGCAACAAGAGATTCAAACACACCCACCTGCAAGTGAAGTTGAGAGAAGTGATGCTGAAATGAGGAGGAAAAGGAGACCGATCTTCTTCAGAAGCAAGAGACCCATAATGTTCAGCAACTTTGGTCTTCCTAATTAAGCTGGTTTCTGCTCTCATTCAGAGGAATAATAGAACATTAGTGCTTTCCTTTCATTGCACACAACATTATATTTTACTTAAAGTGGCAGTCTTAGAACTGAAAATTGATAGTTTATTATAAAGAATTAATGTTTAAATAGTTTATTATAAAGAATGCTTATCTTTATGCCTTTTAGTTTAAAATTCAAAATAGAAAAGGTGAGGGAGACCACTTTGCTGTTGTTGGGGCACTATAAGTCTAAGGAGTTAGTGGATTAATATATAATTGACTAAGGTTAACAGTATAAAACATGGACCTAAGTGAAAATTATCATGATGCCCCTTAATTTCTTTTTTTAAAAAAAATAATAATAATATTTACTTAGATATTATTCCCACAAAGCCCATATCATAATTATTTTGCCTGTTTTTCCATCTAAGGTTCACTTATATATAGAATGACTGCATTCCACGCTGCACATATTATCTATGGAGTTTTTTTATAAAAAAAAAAAAAATATATATATATATATATATACTTTACCATTAATAATTTAATAGGGACTATATTCAACTCTCTCTTTTTTTCCTGAGCTAGTGTTAACTTGGTGTTGTTAGCAAGCATGCGCATCAAGGTTTAATTAAACACCATTGACTATAACCCAAAACCCAATAATAATTAATTAATTAAATTAAATTAAATTAAATGCAAGTCTGACAATCTCATTTTGAGGTCATCTCCTCATGATAGAATATTTAACCTAAAAGAAAATTATTTGTTCCTATTTTATCAATTAGTGTTTTTAGAAAGCAGACCCTTTACATTCTAAAACTTTTATATTAATTTTTGCCCTCTGTGCCCACTTATTGACAACTAGCTGGCTAGAAGACATCATGTGATATGGTTGGAGCTGCTCGGACTAGGGCAAATATAAGAGCTTGCTTTAGTTTGATATCTTTCTTTTTTCATTTTCTTTTTACTTGTTTATTTTATTATTATTATCTTTTAACAAACTTTAATTTGATATCTCAATCATGGCAAACAATAGCGTTTGTACTTTGAAGCACTTTAAGAGGGGACATGTACTAGGATGGAGTAACGGAAGGGTCAATCTGGTGGTAAAACTAATATTTGACAATATTATTTTTTGCTTAATGTGACTATTCTTGTACTTGAATTCCTGTATTAACCAAAGTTTTGATCATTGCTACTAATGATGGGGGTTGTGCTTAGGCAACACTAATGACTTGACTTAACAAAGTGATGGATTCTTATTAAAAAAATAAATTAATTATATATACTTCAACGGAAGCAAATTTCTACAAAGAGGTTAGAATTGGCTTTAGTCCTTCCTAGCTATTTGTATTGTGTAATCTGAAAAGATTTGAAATGGAGACTCTTGGCCACAAAGATTGGTGAGTAGGGCTCTATTGTGCTTTAAAGATAAATTAGGTTGGCATAAAAAAGCTTTTGTGGATGAGTAGTGCTTTCAATTATCCATAAAGACAACGACAACCCACCAAATACCCAATTGAAAGGACAGTGGTGGAGAAAAAAGAGAATAGCACTATGAGGCTCAGAATGTATTGATTATGTTGTCTTTTCTAATAAAGTGTTGTTAGGACAGCTGCCCTAATTTAAGTAAACCTTCCCTTCATTGTAATGTTTACTTATCATTGATCTACTCATTGGTCATTGTATGCCTTGCTTTAATATATATAGAAGCATATATAATTGAATCAGTCGATGTCTCACCCCATCTCTAACTGGGTTCTTTCGTTATACCCAAGGAAATTGCACAACTACCTTTGGAGGTTTAGCCATTTAGTCAAAAAGACGGGACTCTTAAATTTGGTTTTTTTAAATTGGATAATAGTTACCTACTCATAAGTGAATAGATTATTCTTACTTAGTGATATTATGTTCCAATTACAAATGTATACAAAATTTATAATTATAAAATCAGAAAATTAATATAAAAGGACTATAACTTTTTTTTTGGAATACATTTAGTCATCCTCATTTCCTTATTTATCACTGTCTGATTTTGTAATCACCGACTATATGTGTATTTGTGATTGTACCATATCAATAAAAAAATGGCATATTCATCTGTGAGTAAATAAGTATTATCCTTTTTTAATATGCCTGTGTTTGCTTTCCAATTAGGCTTGACTAGAGGTGGGACCTCTCTCATACAACTGATGAGGACCAAATATAGGAAGCTCCATCAAGACACACTAGAGACAAATTATTAGCTACATCAACCTTAGTGATGTTGGGTTTTGTGGCTCGAATTTGGTGTGTGAGTAATGTTCTAGCAAAAGTGAACAAGTTCAAGTTATTTGGAACCAGTTCAATTGGAGTGAATGAAGATGGAAACAGTTCAATTGGGTTCCTAATCTATTTTGGAAACCATAAGACTTGGGAAAAGACGCTGGAGATTTGGAAAGAAAGTTTGGGTGTATTAGGCTACTATTTTAGAGTTGAAGACTGTAACTTCTTTTAGCAAGTTGGAGAATTCTTATCCAACAAGAAAATGGGTTTGAAGACTCTATAGATAGAGATGAGTGTGAGAGATTAGAAAGAGTGGAAAGATTTAAGCGGTTTAAGGGTGAGTGTAATGCAGAAAGGAGAGACTATATGTTATTCCAAGTATATAGATGTAGCCTCAAAAGTAATGATGAGTGAGTAGGTGGAGTTTTAAAATCTAGTTGTATATTCTCTTCCTTGATTCATGATAGCGAAATCTCTTTTCCATTAATTAGCTCTAAAGTTAAGTGAATCATGTAAAGTATTGTGTTGTGCATAGATGTGTATGATTGTTATTACCATATATGCTTTTATTGATATGATGTGATGATACTTTCACTATGTGCGATGAATGAGGGATTTAATTCTCAAAAACAGCCGATCGTGGAGTGAGTTGAAGAGAGTTAAGATCCATAACAACTGGTATTAAAGTTGATGGTGGGTCAGAACCTGTGGTTGGTCCTGAAGATCAAAGCGGAAGATTGTTGAAAAAGTTTGTTAGAGAAGAAGGTTGATCATGAGACGTTATAATACATAAAAATATTTGAGTCTTATTATATGTTTTATTTTGTAGGAAAAGTAGAGCATCAATTAAAGTATTTAGACCTTTGATCAATCAACCCAATAACAACTTCAAAATTAGAAAGTCCAGTTATCTTTGCTCGGAGCCTACAATAACCTTGATTGATTGATGGCGACAACCTATCGATCGACAGAAAGGAAACACGCAAAAGAATGATCCTCCAAGTGCATCCAAGGGCTGAGATTGTTTATAGAGAATTCTAGAAGTGTTTTCAACAAGCAAAATTCGTTATGGGAATATATTTTGAAGAAAGGAAATTTCCATATTTAAATTTGGAAAAAAAAAATAATAATAAGTTTATGCACCAACCTCAGTGTTTTGGTCAAAACTTTTAACCGAATGTCTGTGCAAACTCAGCGGCTCTGGAAAGAAGACTTAAAGCCCATCATTGTTTTATCTAACAATAATTTGTGAATTTCCTATATAGAGCTACAAGTTGACACAAATATGGAAGGCAGATTTTGGTAAATTTCCTTTATAGAGATTTCCTATTTTCTTTTCCTTGGAGAAAACCCTACATCACATCTATATTAAAGAGATCCGTTGAGTAGAAAATTCACTCCTTATTATCATTATATTTCAATTTTATATTTTTATCATGAGTAGTTAAACCTTTTTGTTAAGGTTAGGAGTGGAGCCACAACATTGATATGTTGTTTGTTTAACAAGTATATGTAGTTTTAATGAAAATTTTCATACTTTTGAATTGATTTTACTATTTTGGAAAAGTGTTTATTCTGTATAATTCTTTAATTTATCGTTGATTCTAGGCACAATGAATGCTTAGTATAATTTTTTTTATTTATCGTCGACTATGAGTATGGTAAATGCTTAGGATTCCTTGTGAATTAAATTACTAATTTTGTCATGTTACGCATCAATCAAGTTTATGAATTCATGTTTTGAAAAATATTATTTTGATTAAAACAAATTTAAATATCTTTTAGTTGAGATCATATTTCATATGAGTATCTATTGACTTATAAAATAAAATCGATAACAAATATCGTGATTTTATAGTGTGTGTGTGTGCGCGTGTGTGAATTTCTTAAACTTTTCTAAATATTATTTTTCCTCAAATCAACTGTCTATTATCTTTTTTTTTCCTGAATGAAGGATTTTTGTTTTATAAAATATAGACAATAATGTACATGGAAAAATAGTGAAGACATACCCTCACTTTACAAAATAGAAACTACCCTAAAAAGTAAAGGGCAGAATAAAAAATAGTGCTAAGAAAAAATGGTTACAAGATATCCCGAAGGCATACCCCCATGACATTAAGAACCTCCCAAATAATACCCTTTGCTAATTCCATTGCATCTCTACATAAATCATTATGCATTCTCTCATTTCTTTCTCTCCAAATAAAATATAACACCGCAGTAAACAAAATTCTAGCCAATTTGTTACTTTTTCCTGTAAATCGATGATTGAAAACCATTACCAACTTTTGCATATCCAGTATCCTTTGTAGATTCCATCCAAATATAGCAGAGATACCATTCCAAACCTTCCAAGTAAAGTCACAGCTGCAAAATAAATGAGAGTATCCATTTAGATTCTATAACTAATATCCATTTATCAAGTAATCAAGTAAAATAGTTATAATTGCAGAAAAAAATTAAATACATATATATGTATATATATATTTTAAATTGTTAAATAATTAATACTTCCTTTCCACATAAAATGTACACCTTTTTATATTTTATTATCTTAAAATAATTGTTCCAATTCAAAATTTAATACAAAGAGTATTATTTTTCTAATATTTCTAATTTATCCTTTTTATCTTACAGATATGAAAACAATGACAATCCACTATAAAGAGATATATTTAAAAATTTATTTCCTATTGCAATAATTAAAGTCCATTTGGTTAATTAGCTGGTCCAACTCTGTGAGTGAGATGAATGAAATCAAGTATATATGGTTGCTGAGATGCCTTTATGAAATTTAATAACGTAGACATTATGGTAGATGAGACGCCTATATGAAATTCAATAATGTGGATATTATGGTTGCTGAGATGCCTTTATGATATGCAAATATCTCATAAACATTATCGAGTCATTTGTTGTTTATGAAATATTTATGCAAAGGACTCTTAGCAACTGCAGGATGTGATTAACAATCACGACCTCATAATATTTAATGCTTATAAGATCGTAAATATTTATTTTTTAAATCCTTATTTTTTATTTTATTACCTTTATGAAATTCAATAATGTGGACATTATGGTTGCTGAGATGCCTTTATGATATGCAAATATCTCATCAACATTATCGAGTCATTTAGTGTTTATGAGATATTTATGCAAAGGCCTCTCAACAACCACAGGATGTGATTAACAATCACGACCTCAGAATATTTAATGCTTATAAGGTCGTGAATATTTATTTTTTAAATTCTTATTTTTTATTTTATTGCCTTTATGAAATCCACTAGCTGAGATGCCTTTATGAAATTCAATAATGTGGACATTATTGTTGCTGAAATGCCTTTATGATATGCAAATATCTCATCAACATTATCGAGTCATTTAGTGTTTATGAAATATTTATGC
Organism: Cornus kousa; assembly: GCA_025631255.1. Classification (NCBI taxonomy): domain Eukaryota; kingdom Viridiplantae; phylum Streptophyta; class Magnoliopsida; order Cornales; family Cornaceae; genus Cornus; species Cornus kousa. Next base: position 5,415,296 of record JAOTQH010000005.1, on the reverse strand, counting down.
AAAGGCCTCTTAGCAACCACTGGATGTGATTAACAATCACGACCTTAAAATATTTAATGCTTATATGATCGTAAATATTTATTTTTTAAATCCTTATTTTTTATTTTATTGCCTTTATAAAATTCAATATGTGGATATTATGGTAGCTGAGATACCTTTATGAAATTCAATAATGTGACCAACGGGGCAGTGACTTAGTGGTATCATCCTCTTATCTTCCAAAGTAAGGTCAGGGGTTTAAGTCTTAGAAAAAATAAATGTGTGTGAGTACCAATTAGGAAAAAAAAAAAAATTTCAATAATGTGGACATTATGGTTGCAGAGATGCCTTTATGATATGCAAATATCTCATTAACATTATCGAGTCATTTAGTGTTTATGAGATATTTATGCAAAGGCCTCTAAATAACCGCAAGAGGTGATCAACAATCACGACCTCAGAATATTTAATGCAAAGGCCTCTCAGCAACCGCAGGATGTGATTAACAATCATGACCTCAGAATATTTAATGCTTATAATTAAGATTGTAAATATTTATTTTTTAAATCCTTATTTTTTATTTTATTGCCTTTATGAAATTCAATAATGTGGACATTATGGTAGTTGAGATGCCTTTATAAAATTTAATAATGTGGACATTATGGTTGCTGAGATGCCTTTATGATATGCAAATATCTTATCAACATTATTGAGTCATTTAGGGCTAGTTTGGTGTGGTGGAATAAATTGGAATGGAATGAGAATGGAGGTCGGAATAGAATGAGAAGAGAATGAAATGGTCAATCCTTTTGTTGGAAGGTGAAATGATTTTGATAGAATGACCATTCTCCAAGAATAGTGGGGAATGATGATTCAACTTTAAAATTGACACCAAACACGAGAATGGAAAAAAAAAAAAAAATCATTCCATTCCACTTTCTTTTATTTCATTCCACCACATCAAACTAGCCCCTAGTGTTTAAGAGATGTTTATGCAAAGGCATCTCAGCAACCGCAGGGTGTGATTGACAATCACGACCTCAGAATATTTAATGCTTATAAGATCGTAAAGATTTATTTTTTAATTCCTTATTTTTTAGTTTATTGCCTTTATGAAATTCAATAATGTGGATATTATGGTAGCTGAGATGCCTTTATGAAATTTAATAATGTGGACATTATGGTTGCTGAGATGCCTTTACGATATGCAAATATCTCATCAACATTTTTGAGTCATTTAGTGTTTATGAGATATTTATGCAAAGCCTCTCAGCAATCGTAGGACGTGATTAACAATCACGACCTCAGAAAATTTAATGCTTATAAGATTGTAAATATTTATTTTTAAATCCTTATTTTTTATTTTATTTTTGTATTTAAAATTATTTTTCACTAACTAAGATATGCAAATATCCATAGATAGGAATCATCTTAGCCAACTACTCAAGAAAGTATACAATATTTAAGAGGTATTCATTATGTGGAATTCTCGAATAATGGACTGTAGAGATTAAAAAATTTCATTGATCACCTTTTTAGTCAAGGTCAACAATTCAAAGTGAAATTTGGATCTACCTGCCATAAAACATGGGTCAGTAATGTAAACATTTGGCCATAGGATGAATACGTTGAACTTTGTATTTTGTCTATTTTTGCTTATTTTAATTTTACAAAATAAAACTACCACAACCAATAAAGATAAATAAAAGACAAGCAAAGTAAAAAGAGAATTGGACTTTGACACTGAGATTTTTTAGTGTACAAGTCATCGTTAAAAGAAATCCGGCCAATCAGGAACTCTTCTGGTCACGAACAAAATAATTTACTATCTAAAAAAAAAATGTACAACAAACTCATCAATTCACGGACTTCGAATAAGAACACCTTCACTAGAAACGTTATCTTGGATTTAAAGATAGTGAGTGTTTTTTTAAGCATTGCAGATTGTTTGTTGATTGGACAATTATTGTGGTTCCTATGTAAGACAGTTGGTGTCCTATTTTTTTAATATCTATTATATGATTTTTCTTTTACTTTCTCTATCCCAAAATAATTGTCCATCTTTTATTTTAATCCGTCTAAAAAATAAATGTTTCATTTGAAAAGTCAAATAAATGTTTCATTTGAAAAGTCAACCTATTATTTCTTTGTAATATTACTAATTTAGCTTTCTTATGCTAAACCTATAAAAAATAAATAATTATAGACATGAGTAAATTTGATAATTCATTCGCAACTAATATAATAAAAAATAATATAAATCAATCTTTTAAAAAAATTAAATTCCCTAAAAAAAGATACTTGTTTTGACACCGAATGAGTAATTGCTTTTTATTCTTATTCTATTTTTTTTTTTTATATTTTTGGCGTGTGTTTTACTGTGGAACTTATGGGAGCTGTATATGTATAATAATTTACATATGTACTGCAATAGTTTAAAGTAAATCCTTTATCAGTTATCAATTATTTTTTGCAACGGTATGTAAATTATTCTAATGCTTGATTGCAATGATCAAATGAATTCTTTCTAGGGTTAAGTGCAAAAAAAATCCATGATATATATAGTTTGTGCAGAATTAGTCTTTACTTTTAGAAAATGTGCATGTTAGTCCATAAAATTAAAAAAAAAATACAAATAAGCTCATATAACCACTGTTTGACAAAAACTAAATATGAAAGTCCAATTTTATCATTTTGATTTCTATTTTGCCCCTAACCCATATATAACCCCTTTATATGGCTCGACTCGACTGGTATTGGTTGAACGGCTCGGCTCGCCGGAGATGTGATTGGATTCTTGCCAAAAAATTCGTTGGAATTGGATTTTCGTCAGAGAAGACGCGTGGGGCGCGTGACAACGCGTGAGATCTATGCGCAGAATTTTAGGTGGCGCGTGTAACATCGTCTGTGGCTTTTATTTGCAGATCGTGTTCGTCTTGATCTTGTGGACCTTATTCTGCGATCAAAATGTGATTTTGATTATGTTTAATTTCTGTGTTATTGGCTTAGGTGCTCTGGTTTTCACTTTTCCTTGCTCTGAGAC
>JAOTQH010000005.1:5368885-5381953 GCA_025631255.1 Cornus kousa | reverse complement strand
TGTTTTTTTTTTTTTTTTTTTGATAAGTAATGTTTTGTAAATTTGTTATTGATTTATCCATCATTTTTTTTTTTTGGTGGTGGTTGTTTTGTAGAGGAGAGGGTTGTTGTATTGGTCATTGGGGGAGGGGGAAGGGAACATGCACTTTGTTATGCCTTGCAACGATCTCCCTCCTGCGATGCTGTCTTTTGTGCACCCGGCAATGCTGGGATTTCTAGTTCAGGGAATGCCACTTGCATTTCCGACCTTGAAATCTTAGACAGTGCAGCTGTCATATCTTTCTGCAATAAATGGGGAGTGGGACTGGTTGTAGTTGGACCGGAAGCTCCTCTTGTTTCAGGTCTTGCAAACGATTTAATTAGGGCTGGAATTCCTACCTTTGGCCCTTCATCGGAGGCAGCTGCCTTGGAAGGTTCCAAGAACTTCATGAAGAATTTGTGTGACAAATATGGAATCCCCACTGCTAAGGTTTGTCCCTTTATCTCAAATTCTCAATGCAATGTAGAGGGCATCGTTTCCTTCTTTTGTCTTTATCTATGAAAATTTCAGTAAGCTTGATTTAGTTTTAACATTCATATTCAGAGCATTGTCACACCTTTTTGGCTAGAAAATGGTAAAAGCTTATATTGTACTATTATATATATAGGTTTCAAAATCAGAATTGTTTTTTCATGGATATACAATTAGCTCAGTTGATTCTGATTATCACATCAAAAAATGGATTAAAATTTGGACATTTCTGCAAATTTTTTTATTTGTTTGATATGTAAAGGCAACACTTTCATCAATTTCGTTTGGATTTCCTTTTTTTTTTTTTTTTTTGTTTTTTTGTTTTTAGCTCCTAGCATGACTCTATTTTAAATCAATCAGCTTGAGACCTGATTATGTTTTAAGCACTTTATTTTTGCTTCCCAGCTTAAGTTGTTATAATATAATCCATATTCCATCCGGTTCAAATATATTTTTCAGACAAAAAAAACTGATTAAATTGGTTTTAAGGATTAAATCAGCTGAAAAAAATCTGAACCAAGCAAGCTCCAAGAATTATCTCATAATTTTGACAATGTTGCCATCTCTATTGTCTTGTTGTCATGCCTCCTTGAATTTGTTGCCTACATATAAAATTTAGCTCGATACAACAACCACCACCACGCCTTTTTCCCAACTACATAAAATTTAGCTCAATCATTTTTATTAATATTTTGTAATTTATGAATTCTGTTTCACCAGACTTTAGAAAACTCTCTTACAAATGCTTTATTTAATTTTGTGCAGTATCAAACTTTTACAGATCCCTTGGCTGCAAAAAAGTATATAAAAGAGCAAGGGGCACCTATTGTTATCAAAGCAGATGGATTGGCTGCTGGAAAAGGAGTTACTGTTGCGATGACACTGGAGGAGGCTTATGAAGCTGTTGATTTAATGCTTGTAAAGGGTGTTTTTGGCTCTGCCGGTTGTCGTGTCATTGTTGAGGAATTTTTGGAAGGAGAAGAAGCATCATTCTTTGCTTTGGTGGATGGAGAGAATGCAATACCTTTAGAATCTGCTCAGGATCATAAACGCGTAGGTGATGGTGATACAGGGCCGAATACTGGTGGAATGGGGGCATACTCTCCAGCACCTGTCTTAACTAAAGAACTTCAATCTTTGGTCATGAAATCTATAATTTTCCCAACTGTAAAAGGGATGTCGGAAGAGGGCTGCAAATTTGTTGGGGTTTTGTATGCTGGACTCATGATTGAGAAGAAGTCTGGATTACCTAAGTTAATTGAGTACAATGTTCGGTTTGGAGACCCAGAATGCCAGGTCAGTTAACATACATCTAATTGATATTCCAATCAAAATAAAAACACGATTCAATTATTCAAATGCTATTGTTAGTTTTGTGACACTTGCATAAGAATTGACTCTTCCATCAGTTGGCTTCCAGAATTCACTGAAAACTTTGATCTGTTATACCAGCTAGAGTTTTGTTGGGATAACTGCGGACAATGTGCTTCGTACTTATCTAATAAATTAATAAAATATGTTTGTCATAATTCAAGAACAAAAAACCTTGGTTTAAATTGAATTTTGGTTGGCAATGACTTTTATTAGGACTGTAAAGCACAGATCATGCAGGCTAGTTCTTATATTTAGGTTGTAATTTTCCTTTTCAACTTCTCTTTGTTCTCATATCTTCTTGCAATATTCTTGTGTCTTTCAGTGACTAACTGCTACTTGGTTTAAGTAATTTGGTGTTTGTTCTTTATGATTATGAAGTTCATCGCCGTATCTCTCACTTAAAATGGCTCCTATATTGAAGATCTTGTCGTTTGAAGGTGCCAATGGTCCAAGTAAACTCTTTCTGATCATTGTTAATTATTTGATGCTCTAATAAGTGGTGAATTACAACCACCATCCTGCATAGTTTTGTGTGCCATATATAATTTAATCTGACAAATGGCATATGCATGTATGAATAGCATTGATACATTATCATTTTTTATTTTATTTTTCATAATTTATTATTATTAATTAATTTTTTTTTTCAAGTCTTTGGAGCCACATTGAGATGGGACGGTTTAATTAAATTCTTTGGTGTAAATTTATCATGAGGATCACCAAAATGATCTCTATCAAAGAAGGTAAAAGGTGAAAATTTAAAGACTAAAAGGGAATAAGGAATAACATTAGTTCAATTGCCAACATTTAAATTATATTATGGCTTGTGTCTCCAAAATAAACATCTTTCTTTGGGTTTGGTTCGGTTTGGTGGAAACTGTTTGAAGTGTATAGAATGGGTTGGTGAGGATTGAGAACTCAGAGAATGAGCTTTATATTCAAATGTTGGAGAAACGTAAGATGCTGGTTCATTTGTCCATATTTGGAATATTATAACTGTTTGCTTGATCTTATTTGTCGCCACATAAATTTTCGTATTGTTTGCTCTTTGTGATATGCAGGCATTGATGGTTCGGTTGGAATCTGATCTGGCACAAGTTCTGCTTGCAGCATGTAGGGGAGAGCTAACTGGTGTATTTCTGAACTGGTCCCCTGAACCGTCAATGGTGGTGGTCATGGCAAGTAACGGCTACCCTGGGAGTTACGAAAAGGGAACTTTGATTCAAAACCTTGAAGAAGCAGAGCATGCCGTTCCATCAGTTAAGATATTCCATGCTGGAACAGCACTCGACTCCAATGGCAACTTGATTGCTACTGGAGGGCGTGTACTTGGGGTCACTGCCAAGGGACGAGATCTTGAAGAGGCACGGGAAAGAGCTTACCGAGCTATCGATGAAATCAACTGGCCAGGAGGGTTCTACCGGCGAGACATTGGTTGGAGAGCATTTCCTCAGAAACAATTTTCCACAAAAGGGTGAAATCCTTTCTACAAAGGTGTGAGTTATTTTAGATGGTCGAGTATCTTGTTAGTCATACCAGAGCTCCGAGATTGAATACTGCCTTCATCCGGGTTAGGAAGTTCCGAGAAGGGAAGGCTATCTCACTGTGTAGCATAGTCCTTGGACCACAAAAAGGAAGTTTATGGCATGAAATGAATCAAGTCGGCTGGTCTTGAAACATAATGTCTTATATTATGGAATGCATGAACAATGGATGATGTTACTGAAATTTGGATGGTTTATGATAAAAGAAGGTTTTAGCGATGAGTGGAAAAGGTTTGAATGTTTGGCCAAATCAATTTCCCTATCTTAGAAGCCTTTTATTTTAATTCAATAATAATTAATAAGCAAACCTTTTACTTCTTAATAATACATATTTTTCTGGAATTTTCTCGTCTGTCTTCAGTTATTATTTGGAAAACATAATTAGTTCCTAAAGCCCATGTGTTTTTAACAATTGTTCAAAGGAGGAGATTGAAGTATAACTGGAGAAGTGTTTTGCAGATTAACTTGCTTATCTTAGTCATTGCGACCTTCACTATATGCCTTAATGAGTTCTATTCTATCTAATGAGCATTAGAGTTTCTTTAAAGAAAAGATGCTACCCTGTGCACGAGGTACTCAGCCTTGGTTCCTGACATATCTGTGAAAAAGCTACAAGTTTCTTACAAGTGTGATGATGAGTTACCTGGGACTAACCAAAAGGGATGAGAATGGACTCTCCTTTCATCTTTCCCACAGTAATTGTGACATTAGTCCGTAAACAAAACTCTCTTATATTTTGATTTCAAATTTAAGACCGAATTTAGAGACGTCGAGAGTATAAGTTTCATCACATAACACCGGCATCCTCTGAATTTAGAGGATATATATATATATATATATATATTCAAATTTATATATTTATTTACCTTGTGAGACACATACATCTACTATATATATATATATATTTGGTCATTGGTAAGAAACTCAAATACACCACGCACGCATCCACTTTACGCTTTAAAAACTCGAATTCTCACTATCCACTTTTAGAAGTATAAAAAATACCACTTGTCAAAAAAAAATAAAAATAAAATAAAAGGTATAAAAAATACCATTGGGCCAGAAGCCCTTGGTACATCTCCCACTATTTATCTTTTGAACAACATCCCATTTGGGCCATGTGGAGTCCCATGACAATACCCACCCCAAAGCACTCTATAACTTTACAAGATAAACAAATGAAATGCCTTCTCAACTTTTTTTATTTCTGCGTCTGTTGGGCCATTGTTGGGCCATTCTCAGGCCTCAACGACCCAATTTGCTCACAGAATTGGCCCCAATCTTTGTCCATCCAAAAACCTCACAGGCAGCCCAAGATTTCAATCTGCCCGGAAAAACTGCCCGTTTGATCAAAACCGGGCAAAACCTAAAACCCTTCACCATTCTTCGTACATTGTCTCTGTGCAACAGACATTTCTCACTCAAAAGTCTCACTCAAGCTCTTCTCTGTTCCTTCAATGGCAGCTTCTCATCTTCTCTCTCACTCACCAACTTTTCCTAAATCCCTTAAATACCCTTCAAACTCCACCAAAAACCCATTTGTTCTCAAGCCCATTATCCCCTTCAAACCCACCTCAGGAACCCTAACCCTAAGGGCAGTCCTGTCCCCAAACCCTAGAAAAACCCTAGCATCTGATACACCAACCCAAAATTTTCAGCATTGTTTCACCAAATCTGAAAATGGGTATTTGTACTGTGAGGGTCTTAAGGTTCAGGATGTCATGGAAACTGTGGAGAGAAGGCCTTTCTATCTGTACAGTAAGCCCCAAATCACAAGAAACTTCGAGGCCTATAGGGATGCTTTGGAGGGTTTGAATTCGGTTATTGGTTATGCAATCAAAGCCAACAATAATCTCAAGATTTTAGAGCATTTGAGAAAGTTGGGTTGTGGTGCTGTGTTGGTCAGTGGTAATGAGCTCAGATTGGCACTTCGTGCCGGGTTCGATCCCACCTGGTAAAATAATTATATGGTATATGCCATTATACACACATTTTTAGCTTGGTGTCACAATATAGTTGTGCTTTGTTTTGGAATGTTGGTACTTAATAGTGTCTGTTAGCATCTAAAGATTGCATCTTTGTGATTTATAGAATCAGTAGAAATTCAGAGGTTTTTGTAATTGTGGTATTGCTCAAGAAATCGATACTGGGGTTTTGGCAGAGAGGTTTTGATTAATATTTGGTTGTTCATAAGGTGTCTGTTGTATATTGGACAGTGCTAAAATGAGCATTCATTCTGGACCTAAGACAGCTGCTCATTGTGAGAAGTAGTATGTACAAATGAAGTTGAAAATGATACCAAAAATGAATTTTATCTTTGTACAATATGATTTTATCGTATAATAAACTTTTAGAATTATTCAATTCTGCAGTATTTTGCAAATGGTTTCATAGAGGATGCAATGTGTTCATTTCGTTCTTTGATAAGTGGATCAATATGATATAATAATAATAATAATAAGTGGATCAATATGATAGTAAGAATCCATACAGAAAAAAAAAAAGAAGAAGAAAAAAGTATTTTTAAATGAAAATGCTTTCCACTCTTGAAATTTCTAAGAGTAGGGATGGAAGTGCTATACTATTTTAGAACTTTCAAATTGTCTGATAGATATAAAATTGCTTCATTAGCAATCCACAAGGTATGGATGCCAAGTTTCCAAATAAGTTGTACAAAAAGGCAGATTAATATCACGAACGAATTTCACTTTGCAATATATTTTTGGCAATATCAATATGCGGTATGAAAATTTCAACCGATCTACCTATTGATTATTTCATTCTTGGTTTAAGTGTAGTTTCGGAACGTGCTTGTTAGTTCTCCATATGGTTTTAACTAATTGCATTATCTTTTAGAAGAACAGGTGTATTTTTGATGGAAACGGAAAGCTCTTGGAGGATCTGGTGTTAGCTGCCCAGGAAGGTGTTTTTGTCAATGTTGATAGTGAATTTGATTTGGAAAATATTGTATCAGCTTCAAGAATTGCTGGGAAGAAGGTTAATGTATTACTTCAGATAAATCCAGATGTTGACCCTCAGGTTAGTAGTGCCAAATTATAACTCATGCGTTATGATAATGTCATACGTGAAACCTAAGATTCAGTATTATTGTTTGTGAATGTTTGATTGCTATACTAGTGCATATGCGTTATGATATGTGTTGAACCAGACAATACTAGTGCATTATCTTCTCTGTATATCGAAGAAATTTACCATTAATGTCATGAAGATTTCTCGAGCTTCAAGATATAGACCTGAATAGCAAAACACAACTGCTACTTAGGTCAACCTTAATCAATCTTGCCACTCTGTTCATAGTTCATAAATCTCCTCTAATCATAAAATAATCACAGTTTATAAATCTCTTTTGGTCACAACTCGATCATAGTTCATATATCAATTTTGGTTGAGAAATCAAACTTTGGATTGTCTCTCAGTAAATCGTTGTAAATTTTTTTATTGTACCTACTGTTCTACATGATTAAGGTGAGGTTACCTTTGAAGCTATCTTGAAATTTCTTCTCTGTAATAAGCCAATAGAACAATGCTTTGTTTCATGATAAATGGTTGACACTGATATGCATAGGCTTTGCATTAAGCCTTTTGACATTGATTTTTGTGAAACATAATCATCTCTACCACCAGAAATTTAGTACAGCCACTTCCTCCTAACCACTATTTGGTCCCCACACTACCATTAATACAATCTCACGCCACTGTGCTGGCACCACCACAATGACCATTACCACTTCTGCTGCAGCTGCCCCTTACCACCACTAGTGTTAGCATTAATAAACGACCGTCACCTTACTACCACTTATTGCTTTGACACCCTGCAACCACCACATCCACACCAGTCCACTGCCAATGTCCTGCTATCACTACACCTGAAGCTCCTCGACCCCTATTATGTCTATGATATGTACATGGCCTTGGAAGTTTCGCTACCTTTCTCTCTTCTTTTTTCTGCAATTATACGTTGTTCTGTGTATAAATTTGGGAAGGTATTAATTTCTCATTGTTTTAATTGTAAATTTCACTTGTGTCTGCTGAATCTGTATTGTTTTCTTAGGTCCGTTGCCACTGGGAATAAGAATTCAAAATTTGGTATTAGAAATGAGAAGCTGCAATGGTTTCTGGATTCTGTGAAGGCACATCCAGATGAACTGAAGCTTGTGGGTGCCCATTGCCATCTTGGCTCTACTATTACCAAGGTACCTTAACGTGACTCTGCTTTCTTCTTTGCTTTTTAGGATATGATTTTGCAATGTTATACTACAATGAAATGAATTTGGAACAAGCAGTGCTCATAATATGTTCATTAATTTTCGTCACACAATTGAAATTTACTTGAAAAAACCAATTCATTGATTCCTTTTGCCATTTGTATGACACCAATTATGAATGTATTTTTGTATGTTAATGCATTTGGTAATAAATTAATTGTAATATATGTTTCTCTATAATATTAGTCTTAGTATATATTGAAGAAAATAAAACCAAAAAAATGAGTAAAGTGCAACCTGATTAAATAGGGATTGGAAAACTGATATGAAAAAGAAAAACCATAAAGAATAGGAAATGGCAAGTTATAGGTTAAAGAGAAGTGGAAAATTTAAAACATTGTTAAAAATTCAAAAAATTTCAGAAATTATTTCAATCTAAAAAATTCAATTTCTGAACCCAAAAAAAAAAAAAAAAAAAAAAATGGGAAAAGAAAAGAAAAAAGAGTACTTCAATTCCATGTTTGGGAAACATGTCATTATATTGATGAATTGTTAAGAAAAGTTTGTACCATTTTAAATAAACAAAATCTTGTAAACTTAAACAAAAACAATTATCAAGAAGAAAATAGAGAAGTTTTTGTAACTTATATGAGGAGTAGCCAAAGAATTTTTCATTTAAAAGCGACAACTAAAAATATTAGTATATATGATATCATTGTCGTCATTGAAATTCTTGTCTTCTTGGTCCTGCAATACTTTAGTTTTACATCCTTCCCCCTTCCTCCGAATTTGTGCAATGGAGTATTAGCATATCCTTAAAAATATTTTTCTTGTAAACGCCTTCCAGTGAAAATGTCTAACAGAAGCTTGTGTATTTTATCAAACCTGAGGGATCATTAGGTAATTTGCCATTTTTTATCTCTTGAATTCATGTAATGGAGATTACACGTTGATGTAAATGTGAATTAAGTATTGATATGTTGCAGCAAGAAGTACTATAATAATGAACTTAATTTTTTGTTTCACAATATTTGGGCTTTCAAAAGTTAGCTAAAAAAGTTCAAGTTGCAATTTTCTGTGTGTTTTAAGGGGACAGTTATTTTTATTTGCGAACTCACTAATTTTGGGGCTAATAAATAAGTGCTGTGAAAAAATTAGGGTTGGGGGCACTAATTAATTTTTTATTTTCATTTTAATGATTTTTGGGGACTCAAGTTAGGTTTATTTGTAAAATCCCTACTTCTGAAGGGTCACGAGTAACAGTTTTTTGAATTTTTTTTGTTACCGGGGCACGGGGGAGGGTCTACTGTAGCTCCGCCCTGTCTTCCAATCTTGGACAATTGCCTTTAGGCCCTTTACATCTTGGTTTGTATATGTATCTCCCAATTTCAATTTGATTTGTCTGCCATTCAACTTCTTTCTGTTTATTTGCATTTATTTATTTTTGTTCTGACATTATGCAATTTTTTGTATCCAGTATACTTGCTTTTTTTAAAAAAAACATTTACTTTTTTTTTGTGCATCAAAGTCTTCTATGTTATTTGCAAGTCTAAAAGTACTATTATTTTCAGGTAGACATTTTCAGGGATGCTGCAGTCCTTATGGTGAAGTACATCGACCAAATTCGAGCACAGGGCTTCGAAATAAATTACTTGAACATTGGAGGTGGTCTGGGGATTGATTATTATCACACTGGAGCAGTTCTTCCCACTCCCAGAGATCTTATTAACACTGTGAGACCATATATCTAATCTAGTCATATGGTCACAGGTCATACGAAATTCATGCTATAAGGAAGATGTGATCATCCATGGTTCTTAGTTTGATGGCAAGGATGTTATTTAGTATGGTAAATATTATGATAGTTCTTGATACACAGCTAGTTTTTTTCTGCAATACTTTCGTATTAGATAACTCATTATGATCCAAGTATTGCCAAATTACTTTTGTCGTCAACACAATATTCTAGTAAGTGAGAATGCCACATTCTTACCTTAGACAGTATTATTTTACATTTAAGTTGCCTTAATGGGTCTAGGATGATGGGTCCGGTTACTGTTGTTACATTTAAGTTGCCTTCAGATTTAGTTGTTTTATTTTATTCTGTGTTTTTCCTGATGTTGCGTTGCATGTATGCATCTTACATTCCTTTATGTGTTTTGAGTCTATATAATGGAAGCGATTTTATAACTGGACACATTTAGTATGTAATTCTTATGTTGACAAGGATCCAAACTGTATTGCATTGATCACGGTGGTCATACATGTGTCCGGTAGCTACAATTTACCAAGAGACAGAAATCGTTTATATCTTCGGTCATAGTATTGTATTGAGATATCTGAAGGAGTGAAGCCTAATAAAATTGAACATTACTTAACCAAATTGAAATCAGTTTTTATTCTTGGTCCACTCAATGTTGAAAGAGATGTTTAAATGATGATTAAAAACTTACCTCCTTGTGCTGCAGGTATTAAAGAGACTTGGTGGAATTTATTCTTTGGAATATCTGATGTTCACTATCTTTTCTCTCCATGGATGGTTGCTGCAGGTACGGGAGCTGGTCCTTTCACGAAATCTCAATCTCATCATTGAACCTGGGAGATCTCTTATTGCAAATACGTGCTGCTTGGTCAATCGTGTGACGGGGGTCAAAACTAATGGGACGAAAATTTTTATTGTCATCGATGGCAGCATGGCAGAACTTATCCGTCCTAGCCTTTATGATGCTTATCAAGTAAGATTCCTAGTCTTATTAGCTAGTCCTATTGCCAAATTTAGTGGCATTTGAGGATGGTGCTTTTCACACATTTCACTTTTTTGTTGTTGTTGTTTACTTTTAAATATAAAATTTGGATAATTGACAGTTTCTCCCTCAGAAATTTTTTCTCAGTGGTGATAGCCAAATACTTCGGACCCTACAAGACTCTTCTTGTGGCATTTTTGCCATGTTGACACATTGATGCATTTCCTTGTGGATCACCATATTAATAAATAACAATAAGAGTGAATTTTTTGTTTGAAGTAGCATTTTTGAGGCCTAATACCCATATTGGGCACCAACACTTGTCCAAGTGTACCACTTAGTAATGAGAAATTAGTAGATGGTCTTTGACCTTATGCCACCTGGTGGTCCAGTCCAATCAAAACTCATGTTCAAGTTTCTTTATAATATCTTGTTAAACTTTCTGGGTTCACTTTTTTTAGTTGGATAGTTTTGATTGAACTGGAACACATGGTTCCTGAACCATCTCCTTGGTAAGAGAGCCTGATAATTACACTAAATATAGGTGTCAACTATGTCACATGGACTCAGAATACATGTGTTGGGTTCTGGAATGTATCTAAACCTAAGGACACAAGGACACGGCTAAATATTCATATTATTTAATATTTTCTTTTATTTTCTAATGTATAATAACATTTTCTCTTTCTTTTGAAGCAAAAGGAACACAGTAAACGAGTTTTATGTATTATATTAAATTTGAATTATTTGGATATGCTTGTTTGGTGCATGTATAACCATGAGTGTCAAGAGACACATCCCATACCCATGTTTGAGTGATGCGTCTGGCATGGATAGTCCATACATTTTTGAAGAGCTCTTGTAGTATAGGTTAGTAAATGGCTTTATTTTTTCACAAATTTCCCTATATTTGCAACCCTAATATGCTGAAGGAGTTGATGATGTGCCTGCTGTTTGTTTTAGTAAAATGCTAAAATTAATACTCTAGAGATTCATCCTGTTCTGAAGATAAGACCATCAAGCAAAACCCAACATTGTTGTTCTCCAGAAAGCCTTTTTTTTTTTTTTGCTTCTACAATGCCAAATTCGTATTAATTACATATATCCTGTTCTGAAGAGAAGACCATTAAACCTTTATTCCCCTGCAAGTCTGTAGTTGACATAAAACTTTGTGTCTAATAGAAAGCAATAACCTTGAATATAATCGTTGTTCTTTCCAGATAACTTGTTTAATGCTTCTCATCATCGTTGACTTGTTCATTTCTGAGTGCAGCACATAGAACTAGTTTCTCCTTCACCATCTGAAGCTGAGAATTCTACTTTTGATGTTGTTGGCCCAGTCTGCGAGTCTGCAGATTTCTTGGGAAAGGATAGGGAACTTCCCACTCCAGCTAGGGTAATGTGTTTTACCACTTTTTATGGGATGGTTTCAGCAATACTATTCTGTTCTTCACTTATCAGGAGTCTCACTTTTCAGGGAGCTGGCCTGGTAGTTCATGATGCTGGTGCTTATTGCATGAGCATGGCATCAACTTACAATCTCAAGATGCGCCCACCTGAGTATTGGGTATGCCATTTCGCTTCTGTTGAAGGATTTATATATTTAAGTTACACTCTCTCTAACAGCTTAAGCTTTTAGAATAGATGGTGACTAATATGGTATCAGAGCCAAAGGTCTTGGGTTTAAACCTCACTGGTACTGTAATTAAAAATAAATAAAAAAACGTGTTAGACCAAAAAAGAAGGCCACACATGATGGGGCGTGTTGAAGGATTTATATATTTAAGTTACACCATCTCTCATAGCTTAAACTTTTAGAGTAGATGGTGATTAACAGCTTCATTATAGATCTCTAAAATCCTATCATAAGCTTTTTCTAAACCAATAAAAACCACATGAAAATCCTTTTTCTTTTCTCTATATCTTTTCTTAGTTTCCTCAATAAGTAAATAATCTCAATCCGTCAATCGTTGACCTCCCATGTATAATTCTAAATTGATTTTCCTGTCACCAGTCTAAATTGTAGTCCAATGATTCTCTCCAAAGTTTCATAGTATATCAAAATAATTAGTAAAACTTCGTATATCCCCTTTATTTTTATATATTGGCTCTATAAGTCACTTATTAGGCATTTTCTTTGTTGTTATTATCTTATGAAACAGTTTTGTTACCCGAATCCCTTAACACTTCTAAACCTACAAACCAAATAAAGCCTCAAGTGAAAATTTTCTGCTTGCTTATAAAGGAGGAGAAGAATTTATCTTGTGAACCTTTTTATTGACTTAACTAGTTTTAGCATCTCCCTGTCACACATATAATGCAAAAGAGTTTGAAGAGATGACATTTAAACATGAATTTAATAACTAAAACTTCGTTCTGTCTTTCTCCGTAATGTTTCTCCTAAACTTAATTCTTCCCATAAATGAGCACCCGGGCTGCCATTTTCTTTTTCATTTTCAATCCCATGGCTGGGGAAATTTTATGTTCAAACTGGCATGCATAATGACTTGTGTATATTTGACTAAATTAAACTTGCGCTTATAATTTTTTTGCCTTTAGGATTCCAAGTGCTGAGAAATTGAATTGATGTTTTTAGGTTGAAGAAGATGGATCAGTAGCCAAGATCCGACACGGAGAAACATTTGAAGACCATATGAGATTCTTTGAGGG
>JAOTQH010000005.1:5353266-5363498 GCA_025631255.1 Cornus kousa | reverse complement strand
CACTTCCTCCACTGAGGCTGGAACTCCTAACCTCCCTTTGGGAGGTAGGAGCTTGGTACCGCTAGGCCAAAGGCCTGTTGGTTTTTTATGTTTATCCTAAGACTAACCATGCTCTCTAGCTTGCCCAAAATGTTAGGATCAAAACACAATGGTTAGCCTACCTCAACAGGAGGTGGATCATTGAGGTCCCATTCTATTTATTTATTACTATTATTTTTTTTTTTGTGGAAAAGAGTCGACCATTAATCAAGTGACTAGATTGAGTCAATTTGCTAAGAATATACACAGGAAAATGTGAAGATCTCACTTTTGCTAATGTAAAGGAGGTGGGAGTGAATGGGTATTCTAATCAGTCACACTCAAGCTTGTGCTTTAATCTGCGGACAGAAAACTTATACATAACTTCAAGGGGTTTTCATTCCCTCAGAATTGCTTTACCATAAGTACTACTACTATTAGTGGTTTACTTCTAGCTTGCTACAACATAGAATATATATCTAAATCCAAAATTTTCAAAAATTTTAATTTTTGCATCAACAATTTTTTAAAATAAATAAATTAGTTTAATTTATATATAAATTACTACTAATTAGCATGAACCTTATAGCACTAATGTTGTGCAAAATTAGATGTTCTTATAAATACATGGTTTTTGCTTTAAAGAATTATATACTTTTATTAATGATTTGTTTCAACTTTTATTTTTTATTTTTATTTTTATTATTATTATTTTTTAATAGGTAAGGAAATGTTTTACTACCCAAAAACTAAAGATACACAAGAAGGCTCGATATAGCAACCTTGACCTACCAATAAGAGAGAAAAAACATCTAGATAACAATAACCTCTCATAAGGTGGATTTTGGGCATTCTCTCACAGACTGATATAGTAGGGTAACAACCATACCATAATATAATCTAATAGCGGTTGTGAGTTATAATATAAAGATACTTATTATTATTATTATTTTTTCCTTCTTAACAGGAACATGTAACTCAAGAAATACTAGTTGACAAACTCAGTTGTTGTTCCGGGTACAACTCAGGAGATCTCATAGTTTGTCCGGCCAAACTGAAATGAGGTGAAGAGGTCAAAAGTTGGAACTAATAGAGGTAGAGTATGCGACATGAATGGCATAACAAAATTGTTCTTCTAATTATTGAGGGTAGTTTCAGGATTATGAATATACTACTTAACCCACTATCCTTTCGCTCCAAATCTTCTCATTTTTGGGAGGATAACATATGAGGGATTTAGAGGGATACCTATCCCTTCAAATCTCTCCCAATCCTTTATTTTCTCTTAACTAAAGACTATCCAAACACAATTGAGATTATCCTTTCTTTTCTTTTCTTTCCAAATCCCTCCAATTCACTCAATTCAAATGAAGCCTGAGAGTTTAGAGGCCCTATTTGGCCTTGTGTAGGTTGTGAGGGATGTGTTTCTCTTTTGATGCCTTTTCAATACAATCTTACTTATTAAAAAAAAAAAAAATAGCTTTATTATGAGTAGTAAATGTCATGCTTTATCACTTTACTCAGGGCTGGCTTGATGAAGTTTGAGGCCTAAAGCAAACTTTAAATAAGGTTTTTTTAACATTGATTATAGTAATATAGTACTAATTTATTTTTATTTTAGAATTATTCTTTCTACTTAATTTGTAATAAGCTCAAAGAAATATAAAAATTTGATTTATGTTTTTCAACTTAATAGATAGTGATTTAATTGTGCTAAAATTTACGTGGAAGAGAGTCAATAGATTACAAAATACAAAATTTTGAACGATTACCGATATGCAAAAGGTGTGAAATTGCCGAGGAAACAAAAAGAGATAATTATAAGACAAAATTAAAAGAAACGACCAATAGAAGAGCAATTGTATTTATTTAGTAATTAATACAATACACGAAGCATAAATAATTCATTAATATATATATATAACACTAAAATAAAAGAAACTTGTATTGACAATAGTTGTATTTATTCGGTAATTAATACAATATGCGAAGCATAAATAATTCATTAATATTTATATATAACTAATATAAAATAAACTTGGATTGACCAATAGGAGAGCAATTGTATTTCTTTGGTAATTAATACAGTACACGAACCATAATTAATGCATTAATATATATATATATTTATATATAACAAGCATAAAAAAAAACTTGTATTGACCAACAGGAGAGCAGTTGTATTTCTTTGGTAAGACTAATGCTCTCAAGAGAGCTCCCTCGTGAGAAGATAAGCTCTCCATACTTAACTACTGGATTAAGACATTTTTTGATATCTGTGAAAATTCAAATGAATCATTTAATACATCTTTCACTCATTGGTTAAAATGGAGATCTCATGGTAAGGGAGCTCTCTTGAGAGAATTACTCATTTGGTAATTAATACAATGCACGAAGCATAAATAATTCATTAAGTAATATTATATATATTATATTTATATATAAAAGAAACTTGCATTTATCCATACGAGAGCAATTGTAATAAATACAACAGGAAGCAAAATTAATTCATTCAAAGAAATATATAACTAATATAATGAGATATGCGATCTTTTCTCCCATTGGGGGCCTTAGGCGACCACTTTAATTGGAGGCTTAAAAGGAATACTGTATATAACTAATATAATGAGATATGGGTCTCTTCTCCTATTGGTGGCCTTAGGCTATCGTCTTAATTGCCTTATGGTTGAGCGTTGGATTTGACACTTCTATTTGTTTGTTTGTTTATTTCTTTCAGATTCATTGTTTGTGTTTCATCGTGAATGATCTTATTGCTTTTGGCATAGATGAGGGAGTCTGAGTAGCTCTTGGCAGACATTAACGCGTGATCGTGGTCTAGGAACGTACCTTTTTGCAAGGTTTCTAAAGAATTATATACGCCATGCATCAAGTATAATATCTTTCCACGTGCTTTTATCTAGGGAATGATTCTAACATAACAGTCCGTTGTTGCAGGTAAAGCATGGTTGTAAAAACAAACAGAAGGAAGCAGTTCTGGAAAATGTGCAAAAAAATTCCCCCTGAACTATTATATAGTTGCAAGATGCCCCCTGTAGTATTTTTTGGAGCAAGTTAGTAGCTAAACTATGAAAAGGTTGCATACTACCCCCTGAAGGTCAATGGAAACTACTTTCCAAATTACTAATCTACCCCCACTTATTAATTTATTGTAAAATATATAAAATATCATAGGTGCAAAATACCAATAATGTCCTCAATGAAGTTAACTTAAACGTTTTTTTTACCCAAAACCACTATCAGAAGTGTACGACAGTTGGTTTATAGAGAGAGACACTTTGATTGTGGGTGAGAAACTTTGTTTCTAGGGTTTGGTTTCTCTTCAATTGTGGGTTTCTCTGTTTTTCAATCTTATTGGTTTCTCCTCTGTTTCTCTCTCTTCCATTATTTATTTTTTTGGATAAGTAAGAGTAACTGTTTCTCTCTCTTCTTCTGTTCCGACATTTATTCAAGCGCTTATGTGTGCATGTGTGTGAATATACAAAGCATTTTTGGGTAGAAAGAAGAAAAATAGAGCATTTTAAGAGCTTTGTGTGAAATGTTATTAACATTATTAGGGTTATATGTACAATGCTCTGTTTTTCAATTTTTTTGGCTTAACAGATTAACATTCCAGCTCTACCACCATTGTGTTGCATAACCCAAAAGCAAAACCAAAAGAAAAAGATATTCTTGCTCTTTAGCCAAAAGTGACCTATATATACATACAGATCTATAGTTTATATATACATACATATATATATAGAAACTCTTGTTTTGTTGCTCACACTGTTTTTCAACTGCAAAGTGCACATAAATGGAGAAGCTTTCCTTTGTAAAGCTTCTTCTGGATTCTTTTATGGGTTCTCAAGATGACATAACAAATCAGATTATGTTGATTTGGGGTCAGATCAAAGCACCATTGATAGTCCCTCTTCTTCGACTGGCCATTGTGTTGTGGTTAATAACATCTGTGATTTTAATCATTGAGTGGGTTTATATGGCCATTGTGATCGTTGTTGTGAAGCTGTTTGGTCGAAAACCAGAGACTTGTTACAAATGGGAGCCCATAAAAGATGATATTGAATTGGGTAATTTAGAGCTCACTGGATGGTTCTCGTTCAAATCCCAATGTACAATGAAAAAGAGGTCCTCTTTCTTTCTTCTATATTCAATCCAACATTTCCTTTTTAACACACTTTACTCTGTTTCATTAGTATCATTTTGTGTTTACTCTGTTTAATTATATATACATATATATGAATATATATGCATAACAAATCAAAACTGACAAGTTACCTGTTGGAGAGGAGAGCTTTGGTTATAGAGATAGGGAATATGAATGTTGCAAGTAAACAGGTAGCAAATGGGTTCTTGTAAGGAAGGGGGTAAAATGTTCATATGCAAGGGCATTTTGGCCATTAAATGCAAAAATCAAGTAAAGTGCCCCTCTGACAGTCGGAAAGTAGTCTCCGGTGACCTTTAGGGGGATAATATGCAACCTATTAATAGTTTAGGTATTGATTTGCTCCAAAAAATAGTACAGGGGGACATCCTGAAACTATAAAGTGGTTCAGGGCCCTTTTTTATTTATTTATTTATTTTTTATTATTATTTTTTTATGTACTTTTGCCAAAAGTTTCTTAGTTGAACCTCTTTAATCAAATTCATAAAGTTATCTTAATGACTTGATAGAAAATTCAATAATGGACTGCCTTCTAATAACGTATAGCTAATTACATACCTCAGGCTTGATGATACTTATAGGCTTTTATAGATGTTGTTTTCCACTTCCCTGAATAACGATTATAATAATCTTGTAACATTATCACTTTTAGGTTCTATTGAGCTCTTGCAGAAGTAGCCTTCTCAGAACCTGTTCAGTGTCAGTATACTCGCATTTATTTGGAGTTTTTAACGTTATTGCAAAGCACCGAATATACTCAACTATGGGAGGGGACTCCCTTGTGAGCCTTTCAAATGGCGATGCGAGCAAGCAGCCTGATGTCCAGAGGACCTACCAAGTTGTGGTGGCTGCAACTCGTGATATGGGCATCGGAAAAGATGGGAAGCTACCATGGAGTTTGCCTTCTGATCTTAAATTTTTCAAGGAGATAACAAAGACTACATCCGACCCTGGGAAGAAGAATGCAGTTGTAATGGGGAGGAAAACATGGGAAAGTATTCCGCTTGAGCATCGACCTCTACCTGGTCGCCTTAATGTTGTGTTGACTCGTTCTGGGAGTTTTGATATTGCTACTGCCGAGAATGTTGTCATATGTGGGAGCATGCCATCTGCCTTGGAATTATTAGCAGAATCTCCTTATTGTTTTTCAATAGAGAAGGTGTTTGTTATAGGAGGTGGCCAGATATTAAGGTAACGATCCTGTTGCTGCATTAATTATCTACAAACTGTTGAATATTGAAAGGCACTGATGATTTTTGGCACAGGGAAGCACTGAATGCTCCAGGATGTGATGCAATCCATATGACTGAGATTGAGACCAGCATTGAATGTGATACATTTATTCCTCCTGTTGACATCTCTGTGTTTCAGCCATGGTACTCATCTTTCCCATTGGTGGAAACCAATATTCGTTATTGTTTTGTGACCTATGTTCGTGTGAGGAGTTCTGCAACTGAATCTGTAATTTCTAACGGCGGGGTAAAGTGTAATGGTAGTTCAGATTCAAATAAGCTCGAGGTTAAGAGTTTTAAGTTCCTGCCCGAGATGATTTTTCAGAGGCATGATGAGTATATGTATCTGAGGCTGATTCAAGATATCATCTCAAGTGGTGCCCAGAAAGATGACAGGACAGGGACTGGTACCCTTTCAAGATTTGGTTGCCAGGTATCGAAAACATAGGTTTATTATGTTCACCTTTTGAATTTTTTTTTTTTAATCATCATTGTTTCTCATGTTTCCCTGTGTTCATGTAGTACAATATTATGAGCATTTTTATATGTCACTTATAAATCTTGTATAATTAACAGATGCGGTTTAATCTGCGCAAATCTTTTCCGCTTCTTACAACTAAGGTATCTATTCTTTGGTAATTTTCTTTGCAATTTTATTATGTTGTTTCACATCATATGTTCTGGCGCAAACATAATTCTTCTTGTTCTTATGTTAATACTTGATATGGATTTACAATGATATATCTATTATTATCACAATATTATGTCATATTGGTCTTCTAGATTAGTATGCCTTTTATGTATTTGCTTTTGTCATTAAAAGCTTCTTGCAGCTGTGTATGGAATGGTAATGTCCTTTCATCTATAGTTTCTAGGGTGTCACTGATGATATTTCTATTATACAGAGAGTTTTTTGGCGAGGTGTTGTTGAAGAACTTCTGTGGTTCATTAGTGGCTCAACAAATGCAAAGGTATACTTCAATCTTCATGACTGCCATAGTTTCCATATTCATTATTTTCCTTCTTAATGTAATGACAAGAAAGGTTGAAATGATGAAATCCAATGTATTGTCACGATGCGCCCAAATTAAGTGAATGCTAGGCCACGCAGGCGCCACACATGGGCTTACGGGACACTTCATGGTGTCTGCATGGATGTTCGGGTCTATTTGTTTAGAGAGCCTTCTATAACTGTTTAGGGTTATGTGGAGTATTCCAGAATGTAGAGGACCCATATAGCGTCATGCAAAATAGGAGTAGCAAAATTCGAGATCATTATGGAGTTCTGAAAGCTGTTTTGTAGGATCATTATAGGGAATTGATCTAGGCCATTGATTGAAGAAATGTATAATAATGTCCTGCTAGGCCTTTTCTTTTTCCCTTTGGTCTTCATCAATCATCATTGCTTCTGTCTTGAAAACTAAAGTAGTTTCCTAATATGATACCAAATAGCACCCTCCCCCTCTCTCCACACACACACACACACACACACACACACAATATATATATATATATATATATATAATAAGATGTTTTTCATGTCCATTTGTAATGCCCAATAACTTAAATTGTAAAATTTAGTTAATTTGACATATGCCATAGCTATTCCATGTGTCCGGCATGTTCAAGTCATGGCTGTATTCAGTCTGGAATCTGGACATGTTACACTCTAGGTGTGGTTTTAAATACTTTTCAGCAGGTGGAGTGATTATGATTTAGTTATAGGATATTTATGGCCTTTTGGTTTAATCAAGTCATGATATGTTCTCTTCTTCATCCTCCTAATTCATGCATCTTGGATGGCCTTGTATTTCTCAATTGAGCAAAGCATTGACATACATATCTTCTTTAAATGTACCATGTTCTGGAGTTATTGGAGCTAGTGGGGCTCCCCACATAGATTTCCTCTTGAAATTCCTCATTAATCGGTGTTTAGTGTTGGCTCAAGCTCAACTTTTATTGAGATGCTTTTTTTTTTTCCTCTGGTTATTGCTTGCTTTTAGCCTCTTATAGAATTTACCTGGACTATTTACACTTTTTATTTTTGATGTATGGCATGCCTATTCAAGGTAATGCACTTTAATTATATTCTTTACCATAAATTTAATTTAATAAAATTATAAGATGGTAATCTCGATGCTATGAAATTGATGTTTAAATATTTATAGAAAAAGGAGAGAAAAGGGTATTTTTTAAAAGAACTGTAACAAATTGGGCTTTCCTTATCAATAGTTATGTAAATCGTGCCACCATATTGCTGTTGATGATGGGGTTCTCACCTACCATAGAGGGTTATTTATTTATTTATTTTATCTTTTGAGATGCATTGCCTGGCTCAACAGTTGTGCTTGTGTATTGGTGCCACTGGTGCGAGTCCGAGCCTCAGAGCAGGCACTTTGTGAAATATTAAAGGTAGTGTCTATTTCAAGTCCTACCTCCCTAGGAGCCTGCCATGGCACCAGATTGGGTAATTTTTAATTTTTTCCCTTATCTTTTGATTTATAACAAGAACAGAAAATATTGTCCCCAGTGGAGGTTCTCTGTGTTGGTTATTGCAATGATTTGTGTGTATAAGATACAAAATGAGTGCTTGATCAGCTCTAGTAACCATCATCTTTATCTGATTCCAAAAGAGCAAGTGTATGAGATACAAAATGAATGCTTGATCAATTCTATTATGCATCTTCTAAACTATTTAGCCATTTGGGTTGGGTTTCAGTTATAATATTTTACCCTTCTTGATCAATTCTATTAAGCATCTTCTGAACTATTTAACTATTTGGGTTGGGTTACAGAAATAATATTTTCCCTGCTCTTTTAGGGTTCATAGCAACAAAATAGGACTCCCAAAATAAAATGGCTTTTAGCAATCTTGAGTTTTCTAGAACAACCTCCCTCCCATTTGTTGGATACTTTCTTCAATGCAATATTTGATAATGAGTAAGTACCACTGATTTGTTCCTATATACTTTCATTTTAAGTGTCTCAATCTGTATTTAAAAAATGTGAAAATGGATGACTCACTCAATTTGCTTTAGAAGCCAGTTTCTATGTGAATCTCAGTTGGCTGAACTGAGTTCAAAGTTCATATATTGACTTGCATAATGCATTTGCTATTGTAGTTTGATCAAACTCAAAATTATAATTGAACTTTCATTAATAATATTTTTAATAAGATATTACAATGTAAGGGGGATAGATTTTACCAAAGTGAGACTATAGAAGATACTGGGGCTTGTGTGTCTTGGTGATTTTCGTATAATCACAGAATCCCTTTCCAAAAACGATCAATACACCAAGCACTGCACTTAGATTTTATTAAATTGTTGGTAAAATATCTGTATTAAACCCAAAACTCTCAGCAGAATTTTTATTTAGTAAGCCTATATTAAAAGTTCCTATTGGACTGTCTGGTATTAATTTGAACAAAAGGTGAAGTTACTTATTGATGCAGTCTCACTTCTGGGAATGATGTGATTTGGAAGGTCATCCTTTTACACAGTGTTTATTGATTTCAGATGGAGGTTTCAGTTCTTGGTTGAAGCTTTATAAAATTGCTCATTTAGTGAAATTTGTCAAAGGTTTTTATTATATTGTGTTTTCAGGAGTTGCTTTTTATGTATTCTTTTAAATATCTAACAGTGAATGTTATATATATATATATTTAAGTCTTTTACAAATTGCTGATTTTTAATTAATGTAAAAGTTGATTGTAATTTTTTTTGCTACTAATAGGTTCTACAGGAGAAAGATGTCCGTATATGGGATGACAATGCATCTAGGGACTACCTTGACAGGCAACTACTTAGCTATCAGAATCAAGTCTATTTTGACCCCTGGATCCATCATCCATCATCCATCTGATGTATCTCTGTAATCTTTTTTTTTCAGTATTGGTTTGACAGACAGGGAAGAAGGTGACTTAGGACCCATATATGGGTTCCAGTGGAGACACTTTGGTGCCCGGTTAGTGTTTAGAAGTTGACTTAATGGAAGCAAAATATATATTTCACCTTTGGAGATCCCATCTAAGGGGCTGTTTTTAACAGATACATCAACATGCATGCTGACTACACGGGCCAAGGATTTGACCAGTTGTTAGATGTTATACACAAGGTCAAGAATAAGCCAGATGACCGGCGGATTATTCTTTCAGCTTGGAATCCATCTGATCTGAAGTTGATGGCTCTGCCGCCTTGCCACATGTTTGCACAGGTTGCAACATGTGAATTTTCTTTGAAACTCTTTTTTATCGTCGTGTTTTGTTTATTATTATATATATATATATATATATATATTTTTTTTTTTTTTATTTACTACTTTTTAACTTATTAATATATTGCAGTTCTACGTTGCCAATGGCGAGTTATCTTGTCAAATGTATCAGCGTTCAGCTGACATGGGTCTTGGCGTGCCATTTAACATTGCATCTTATGCTTTATTGACATGCATGATAGCTCATGTTTGCGGTAAGCATTTATTTTACAGGCAAAATTTGAAATTGTAAAAACCCTCAATGTTTCCTTAGGTCTAATCACTAGCTTGATCTGATTGTAGTTATCTAATTTGTGCAACTTTGAGAAGAATGTCATTTAACCTACTTTGCCTGCACAGATCTTATTCCTGGGGATTTTGTCCATGTTATTGGGGATGCTCATGTTTATAGAACCCATATCAGGCCTCTACAAGAGCAGCTTCAGAAACTACCTAAACCTTTTCCGGTAAGTATAATAAAATAAAGAAGGATGTCAGTTTTTTTTTTTTTTTTTTTTTTTTTTTTTTTGGGGGGGGGGGGGGGT
>JAOTQH010000005.1:5311133-5331550 GCA_025631255.1 Cornus kousa | reverse complement strand
TAATAAAAAATTAATTTTGGATGGACTTATAGAAATACAAATAATTAAATTAGTAATACATAAATGCATAAACAAACAATTTACGAAAGAAACTTACCTTTTTAATAATTTATGCGTACAGGGAAAAAGAATAAAGAGAGACAACTGACACTACTATTATAGGAATCCTACTTTCCCTTTTACTCTAACCAAACTTTCTAAAAATTTAAATATTCTTGTTTTGGTTACTTGAAGTTTCCTAACAAAAAAAGAAAAAGCAAAAAAGCATTGGATTAAAAAAAAGAAGAAGAAGGAAGAAACGACATCGTGAGAGAAAAGATTTGTAACGCGCATGACCAAACGACGTCGATTCGTAATATCCTAACACCCACTATAAAGAACTTACCTAGGGTTTAGAAGTGCCTCCGTCTTCTCTACTCTCTAGTACCTCTCAACCCCGCTGCGCGCGCACGCACACACACACACACACACACATCGAATCCGATGGTACGTATCGGCGGTATTGATTTACACAGATAGATTGATCAGATCTGCTAATGTTAATTGATTTCTCTCTCTAAAACTCTCTCTCACTAAGTCGAATCTGGGGATTTCTTGCAGGCGCCAAAGAAGGAAAAGGCTCCTCCTCCGTCTTCCAAGCCAGCTAAATCTGGCGGTGGCAAACAAAAGAAGAAGGTCGAAACATCTCTCTTCTGCTATATTTGTGTGTGTGTGTGTGTGTGTAAGATTTGTGAATGCGATGTTACTCTCTGATGTTGTGTGGTCGAATACAGAAGTGGAGCAAGGGAAAGCAGAAGGAGAAGGTGAACAACATGGTGTTGTTTGACAAGGCCACCTACGACAAGCTCCTCTCTGAAGCGCCCAAGTACAAGCTCATCACCCCTTCCATTCTCTCTGATCGTCTCAGGGTATGAAAACTTATCTCACATCCAGTTTATATTCTAGTTTATTTTATCAGTATTTGATTATAATGATGACGAGCAGTTGATTTTTCATGTGGTCGATATTGGTGTGTTTGTTTGTAATAGTGAGATTATAATGAGAAGTAATTTAATACGCACTGATGGAAGATGATTTATTTAACATTGAGCAAAACAGAGTTTATTTTAGAAAAAATTAATTCACGTGGGTTTGTCTTGTTCTTGGTTGATTAAGGTTAGTTTTTCTCACTCAGGTTTATGCTTTATCTTGTTTGGATATAGTGTTTTGGTCTTTGAAACAGAGAAAAGTGAGATCTTTAGAGGCTAGAGCAAGAATAGAGATGGTTTTGAGAGGGGCAGAATTTAAGAGTTTTGGATGAGAACGAAGGGGCTATTGTTGTCTTAGTTTATTCAACTTTTATTGGATTAATTTACAAAAAATTATGCTTAGCAAGCTTCAGGTGAAGTTGTTTGTCCATACCTAAGGAGAATCATATATCATGTTTGCCTTGTGAAATGAACTAGGTCCAGATGTAAGATTGTGATTAATGCTTAATTCGTTTCGAAATTCTAGTGCATGAATAATGTATAATATTGAAGTTGGAATACTTGGGAACAAAATTAGAAACTTGGATAAATGCATTAGATTCAAAAGTTTTAAAAATTAGTAAGATTAAAACAGAATATACTGAATGTAAATTTAATAAAGATTCAGAAAGTAATAATTTAACAATAGCAATCCAAGACCATAAGATAATCCACAAATCATCATTCTCAATAATTAGGATTAGTAATATAAAAAATTGGAAAATAAATGATGATATTACTAGTAAGATGGACCAAATAGAGAGAGACAAGCCCGTGTGTTTGGGTGCTTAAAAGAAAATAATAACACATTCATGTAACGGAATTAAGGATGTTGAGGTGGATGATAGGAGTGACTATAAACAATAGATTTACTAATCAATGTGTGAAGGAGAGATTAGGAATTGGGCCTATTAGTGACAAAATTAGAGAACGTAAATTTAGGTAATACGGACATATAGTGCATAGATCCATTGATGCTTCCGCGAGGAAGGGAAGATTAGTGTGCATAGAAGCCAAGAGGCAATAAGGCTGACCAAAACTAACATAGAATGAAGTAACTAAAACTGACTTCAAAAAATTAAATATTAGAAGCGTCAACGTGTATAATGGAATATAATAAACAAGATGATTCATGTGGCTGGCTTCATTCATGTGAAAAAAAGGCACAAATGATTATGATAGAACTTGGCATACTTGTGTTTTTAGCTGTAGTTGGAGCATGCCTACTCCCATTTTAAAAGTTGGCTAGTGGGCACTAATTATAATTTAGGCTTGTACGTATTTAGTAATCCAAGTGTGTGCCAAAGTTCATTGTTTTCGTTACACATTGTTTTTAATTTAGAATCAGGATAATAACGTAGGAGTGCATGCTTTTGTACCATGTTAGGGACTCCTTATGACAATTTTACATACTTCTATAACGCGAGTAAGGTGTTCATACCTTAATCTTCTATTTCTTATATGTCTTCCATTAAATGCGATGATAAGTAGATATGGATTAAGTTTTAGATTACAGTCAAATTTTTTGCTGCACTGACCCTTGGTTGGTAGTTGCTATGGGGAATGCATAACCCAAACGGGCAGAGAAGATGAAGAAAATTATGGATACCCAGCAGGGTATTATATCATTGAATCTTCTTAGGGATATTTTGGTGTGGAATTTCAATTTTGAAAATATTGGAAGACGGGTAGTAATGCAGCAGTGATAGTTGAAACAGTGAAAGCAAGAGTTGCATGGTATATGCATATCCAAGGGGCATGTCTGGGATGAGGGCATCTCTTCCCTTGCATTTGCTTTTGCTTTTTATATGTTGTATCCACTGACATTGATGCTCAAGTCTTGATGTCAATTTAACACCAAATATATCTTGTGACCTAATATGATAGGTTCTTGCAATAAATATTACGTGTGAGTGGTGGTTGTATATGACAAGCACAATTGCTCAACATTGCCCGATTTTTTTTTTTGTTTTTTTTTTGTTTTTTTCGGTTTTTTGTTTTCTTGAAGTCTCTAAAATTGGGAGTTATATGGTCTTTTTCTTTCTTCTTAGTTTTTGCCTGTCTTGTATATTCAAATTCTACAATGTTAATCTTTTGTCGTTCATTGTGTTTTTCCTTCTTTTCCCCCCTTCTGAATAAATCTTGCAGGTTAATGGATCACTTGCTAGGAAGGCAATAAGAGAATTGATGGCTAGAGGTTTGATCAGAATGGTATCTGCCCATGCGAGCCAGCAGATTTATACCAGGGCAACTAATACCTAGATGCCTCATGCCTTTCTTTATAGAACTCCATGGAATTGGTAATTTAGAGTGCTGTTATGTTTGAGCTGGCTTAAACTCTCATTTATGTTAAGACACAGTTTTGGCTAGTCTTAGCTGTTTTGATTTGGTTTGAATATTAAGTTTCATTCGATTTATTTCTATTTAATGGGGAGTCTATCAAACCTTTTGAAAGTTTCATTCAGCGGCCAATCTTTCAGATCCCGAGTATGGAATTCTGGTTCTCTTATTATTGGTATTATGTCTCTATCATATACTTCACTGTTCTATTGACGAGGGGAAAAATATTTTCTATAGACGTGGGGAAAATTTGTAAAATAGTGTATAAAAAGGATTTGCACTAGTTACATCTTTGGGCAACGAGGCACAAGAAGATCGAACCGAGGAATTGGTTTTTTTTTTTTTTTTGATCTCCCTAAAGAGGAATTGGTTCTTTTGATTTACTGAACTTCATTATGTGTTTGGTTTTAATTTCTGAAGTGGATGTTGCAAACTTACATTCTGGCAGAAACAGTATGATAGGTAACTTGATTACATTGTCTGGTCCTACGCTCTACTATAAGCATAAAAATGTTAGTAATAATATTTGTTTGTTGGGAGACTTCAAAAGTTGATCAGTGTACAGAATGGTCCTAGGTCTTTTTTATGAACTTTTGGTTGACTGTACTTGAGCTAGATGATCTGTTCCGTTGGGGCACTAGTTCGTTTTTATTATTTGTGGCATCGTGAATGGCATATATGTTTTTCACTGTCCAATATTGTTTAAAAACTACATTTTCATTTCTTTTTCAGTTCCTCTCCAAATCGGAGAACAAATATATATATATATATATATATATGTATTATTGACCATGCTGGGATTCGAATCCCTCCTCTCTTGAAGAATGAGGTGATATGTCAATTTCTCTTCACCACATACTCACTTGTCATGCGTCTTACACTCACTCGTGGTTCACTATAAATATATATATATGTATGTATGTATATATAGAGTGTAAATGTAGATAAATATCAATGCAGTGGGATGGTATTTGATTACGGATTGCTAATTTGTTACGATGAGAATGGCTCTTATGTCACTTTTGGCTCTCATTTCTTGGATGCAAGCACATTTAAGAGTTGTATAATACTAATATTTGATTATTAACCAACATGACACGTGAAATTTTGTCACATAATGGTTGGTTGCCTATACCCTCCTAGTGGGTTCTATTATTGGGATATGGCCTTTCAGTTGTGATTCTTGACCCTGATCCTGACCGGCCCAGCCTTGCGGGTGACATGCCTGACAAGGGTATGTCATATGACTCTTAGCTCTTTGAGGGTCCATAGGGGACTCGTTCAATCTAGGAAATATAAACTTAAACCAGTGTTATTTTGCTTTTATCTCCTTGGAACTTTACAGAATTAAAATTTGTTGTCAAGATCATAGAGGCCTGTAATTTGTTGACACGTGTGCGATCAGGAAAGCTTCACTCACTTAAAATATCAATTGGGTCAGTTGTCCAAATTTAATAGTCAAGCCACCCATCGACATCAATCACATTCTTGGACGTCCATTTCATTTTTAAAAGCCAAAATCATAATAGATCGTACCACTAACTAAGCACAATGTTCAATCCGTCCCTTTCATGATCTTCATCTCGTATGTACTTCTATAATTGTTGGAATTATGATCCAACTTTTACGTTGTTGTGCCAACTTGTCCTTGGTCCTATGTATCAGGTGGAATATATGATCTGAGGCATCATTAATTTAAGAAAATTCTTTTAAAAGAGTAAAATATTAATTGTTCGTATTGAAGTGACCTCATCATGAATGATTTTCACCTGAAATAACAAAAACCTAAATTTCTTTTTGTTATGAATGATTTTCACTTGAAATAACAAAAACTTAGATTCCTTCTTATTCACAATAGATTCGTTGTTTCATCTAATGCATCAAAATGATACAAATTTGATGCATCCAATGGAACACCTTCACTCTCCTTGATCGAGAAAATGGGAGGGAGGGTGGAATTGAATATTATATATAGTATTTTTTCATACAAAATGGTTATTTTGCTACTCGAATTTGTGTTAATTTTTTTTACGACTTCACCAAGTTGTCTATTAATTGGAAAAAATAAGGTTGGTGTGGGACCATGGTGCTTAAGGCCGTTCATTTATGGCTATACAAGGATGGTCAGCTAATGAATGGAACTCTAGGGTATGGAGGCACGGACGACATGAGATACTCGACTACTTGGGCCATGATCAGGTGGGCCCACAGACAAAACTACAAAGATACCCTGTTTCAGAACACGTGGGCCAAGTGAGGTTAACCATCATGGGCTTCTTTAATATGGACCGTCCATTGGGTTAGGTGCCTCGAAAGTGCGAATAGACTTGCCTCAATCATTCCTAAAAAATAATTAATCATTTTGGGAGACTTAATAAAGGGAATATATTATTATTACATGAGGCACCGCTAAAATTTCATGTCCAATGTTTATTATATGCAAAAATATAAACTCCAATTTGTCACTAACCAATGGTGTAGTTATTATTTCTTGTCATCATGAAAAATTGTAAATATTTATTGACTAAGCTACTACAAAGTTAAGTATGTGGCTGAGAAATTTAATATTTTTTTCCTCCAACCATCTTCTTGATTGAGGAAAAAGCTACAAAAACGTGCTTCAAAATGCGACCATTGTAGCGAATTCCTTTCTCCTCGTCACTACCAAGTGACACACACCTAAATCAAAATTAATTTAGTTTGTAATCCATTTTAAATAATTACATGAATTTATTATTTAAAATAATTTAATAATTTTGCCTTGAAAGTGCGCATGGACTTGCCTCCATCATTCCTAAAAAAGAATTAATCATTTTGGGAGACTTAAAAAGGGAATATATTATTATTACATGAGGCAGTGGTAAAATTTCATGTCATTGTTTATGTGCAAAAATATAAACTCCAATTTGTCAGTAACTAATGGTGTAGTTATTATTTCTTGTCATCATGAAAAATTGTAAATATTTATTGACCGAACTACTACAAAGTTTAGCTATGTGTCCCAGAAATTTAATATTTTCTCCCTCCAACCGTCTTCTTGATTGAGGAAAAAGCTACAAAAATTTGCTTCAAAAAGTGACCATTGTAACGAATCCATTTATGGTTGTCACAGCTAGATCAAAATTAATATAGGTTGTAAAAGTGACACCTGGGTCAAAATTATTTTAAATAATGAATTCATGTAATTATATAAAAATAACGTAAAGTCTGTATTACACATGTGTGATTGTACATGCATATAAATATTAAGGACGGTCAAACGTAGTTAAATACCACAGAAGATCCCGACGCGTTTTTACATGCAAATCCGTAACAAGGACGATCAAACGTAATCAAACACCGCAGAAAAACTCTGCGCGTTTTCACAATGGTAAAATCTCTTGATGCAAGTGTAAGATATGAGTGCGAATACGAGGTTAGGTCAATCTCCTTTCTTTTTTCATCATACCATCTGCTTCTTTGATAAGATAATACCCGATATTACCCTCACATAACATCCATTCAAGCAATAGCTTCCAAATAGAAGGAACAAACACAAAATCAAATGGAAACATTGCTGCACGATACCAGTACCTAACATGGATGCTTTTATGTCCGAAAGGTTACCTAACATGGGTGTTCTAGTGACAACTTGTGGCATGAAAATTAATGTCTTTATTTTTATTTATTTATTTTTATTTTAAGTCTTTTCAATCATATAGTTGTATGAATTTAGTAGCAAGGGCATTTGGTAATCTGCTCTGTTTACAGTTGTACCTTTAGGAATTAGTGGACTTAATTCCATGTGTGAAACAAAGACTCCCAAGAAGAAATTTCACATCATGGCAAGTTGTGTTTGTGATTAGCAATGACGACAAAAATCAAGTTTTCACAAGTAGCCTAAGTGATAGTAAGGCGTATCATTATCATCTTTGAAAATTATAGACTCATAAGTTAATGCATCAAATAATGTATTTTTTTATTTTTATTTTTCCTGAGCATCAAATAATGTGTTTGACAGTATAAATTCACGGCTCACAATTGATATACTCTGTAGATGACTGTATGATTACATAAAATATTTGCTGATATGTTCTTGAAATGGACAGGTGTACGATGGGGTCTGTTGTCCGATTGCTGAGGCGGCTTGAAACGTGTACTGTAGAGAGAAAAGATCTGAGACAGAGACATGCATAGTGTCATTACACACAGTGACCACATACATTATTATATATATTGCAATGTTTCCCGTGAGAGAGCTCATATCACAAGCCCATAAAGCTAGCACACAACCTTCAACATCGTTCACGCATTTCCTTCCTCTTGATCTGTCTCCATTTTCAACGCACTGAAATCTATTATTTTTCACTTCTCTGTCTCCAACACTTTTGGTGCTCTAGAAACTTCAAACACCCTGTTTTTCCAAGAAATTTGGTTCTTCAACTTCTGGGTGTTTGAAAATTCATTCCTTAGAAACTTTTGTGATCTGGGTATTACTTAGTAATTCTAATTTCAAAAGTTTTCAATAAGATCCATTATAACGTTCCCAGGTTTTACTTTGGTTTTTAGAACTTTCTTTTGGCAATTAGAATATATTCATTGTATTCTTCCATATATAGTATATATACATTATGGGTCACAACTTTCTCTTTAATTATATCTTTGTGTGATCTATACTTTACTTGGTTACTTATATTGAAGCTCTAAAGCCTATACTTTACTGGGATTAGTGTATTGTTGCTTCATTTGTGATCAAGCACCATCATTAGGGGTTACTAGTTTCTGGGCTAGTCACTAGTGTGTTGGTGGAATCAACTATAATGGATTCTTTCTGTGCAAACTTGAAAACCTCTACCCATTTGAGAAAAGTCCCCAAAGGTGATCTCAGTAGTGGGGATAGTGGGCTTTGGGGGGAGAGGATCACAGGGAGTCTAAAAACCAGTGTGTGTGTGAATCAATTCGGAAAAAGTTGGAGAACTGAGAAAAGGGTGAGAAAGATCAAACCTGGGGTTGCTTTCTCTGTTTTGACAACAAATAATGACAAAGGGACTCTGGTAAGTTACTTTCATTCTTCAATCTATTTTAATAGGATTTAACTTCTCATTTGTTTCTCTTGTGTGTTTATATATATTTGCTGATTATTCTATTATTGGATAGCTAATGCTATACTTTCAAATTGTGGGAAGGACTGAGTGATTATGTGTTTATGGGAAGGACTGAATGATTATGTGTATAGTAATATGTTAGCCTATAGATGTTGTGGTATTTTTTAAAATATTGTGATTGAATTTCATTTTGTGTACGTGTTGTATATGTGATCAGTAATCTCATTCTATAGTCTTTAAATTAATAGCTGACCATACAAGTCTATCAAATTGTGGGAAAGACTGAATGATTATGTGTTTAGTAATATGTAATCTTGTAGATTGTGGTATTCTTTTAATATTGTGATTGAACATGATTGGATATGCAATCAGTGATCTGATTCTGTAGTCTTTAAATTAACAGCAGCAGACCATACAAGCACCGCGATTTGAGAGACGAAGGGCAAACCCGAAGAATGTGGCTGCGATTATATTGGGTGGAGGTCAAGGGACTCAACTCTTTCCCCTTACGAGCAGAACTGCAACACCTGCTGTAAGAACTTACTTCTGGTCACATGAGCATGATGACTTTGTAGTTGTGATAATATGAAGTTACACATGTATGTTGATATAATTCGAAGTAGCTAAGTGGTTTGTTGGATAATAAAGCTTTGAATTTTCTGATTTGAATTCACTGATACGAATTTGTTGACCTTGCATAGTTAATTTTTCAAAATATTCAGGTTTTTTATTTTCTTTTGTTGCAGATAAGTAAAACTATCTGGCCATCTTAGCTAAAATTTGTTGCTCTAAAATGTGATGATCTTGTTGATATGCAGGTTCCAGTTGGAGGATGCTACAGACTCATAGACATTCCAATGAGCAACTGCATCAATAGCGGCATAAACAAGATTTTCGTACTCACCCAGTTCAATTCTGCTTCCCTCAATCGTCACATTTCGCGGACATATTTTGGAAATGGTGTGAACTTTGGGGATGGATTCGTGGAGGTGGGAATCCTTTGTTGAGATATTATTTATGGACAGAACAATTTAGAAAAGATGCCCTTAGTGTGATTGTGAAATTTCTGTTGCATTAAGAGTGACATGAATAACACTAGAAGGCGCGATCTATAATATGAGATGAGAATTGAACTTCGTTGAAATTAAGTATTTCTTATGAGGGCTCTGTTTCAATGTTGCACCATGTTAAATACAACCTGTGATTATTCATAATTCATAACTCAAGAAGGATATAAAGTAGAAAAAAGCACATAGTAACATATATACTTGCATAATTTTTTTCCCATAAATTATTTAGTTATTTACCTGTGGAACAGGTTTTGGCGGCCACTCAAACGCAAGGGGAATCAGGTATGAAGTGGTTCCAAGGGACTGCAGATGCTGTAAGGCAATTTATATGGATGTTTGAGGTAGGAAATATGATGCTTGAATCGGAATCTGCTCTATCTGACAATAATTATATCTCAAAAGATGAATTTTGCGGTAGTCATTCCGCTCATCTTTCATTTTTTGACATGAAACCTGATGGAAATTTGATTATGCTTGGTAGGATGCTAAGAACAAGAACATTGAGGATATAATTATCTTGTCAGGAGATCATCTTTACCACATGGATTATATGGACCTTTTGCAGGTACAGATTTACTGGCTCAATGAAATAGAGCATTTATTTTGTAGTTTTTCAATGATCTTTCTAATTCTTTCTAATGCATCAACAGAATCACATAGACAGAAATGGTGATATCATGGTTTCGTGTGTGCCGGTGGGGGACAGGTCTGTTGGATCTCTTATTTATCCTAATGTTATGCCTCAAATTGAATACTCTTAATTATTTTTACTTATTGGGTCATTTAACTGCTCAAAATTTTATTGCTCCAAGTTGCTGCTGTTTATTTTCCTAGATGAAATGAGAGGACGGGAAGAAAAGGAAAAAAAAAAAAATTATATTGATGTTTTTTCTTGTTTACTTCACAACCATTGGATATTATTTCAAGTTGAGTTTCTTTTATTTTGCAGTCGCGCCTCAGATTTTGGACTGATGAAGATTGACAGCAGAGGGCAAGTCATCCAATTTGCTGAAAAACCCAAGGGTGCTAATCTAAAAGCAATGGTAAGAATAACTAATCCTCGAGTTTATTTTGCCTGGTCCAATTTTCTTGGTAAATCAGAAAATCTACGTGCATGGTTACAAAAGGGAAGATTGCTCAATTTCAGCAAAGTTCTGTTTACAAAATTCACATGCAACCTTACTAGGCAAAAAAATATATCAACAAGATATTGAATTTTATTTTATTTTATTTGATCATGCTCATGTTGGCTCATGCAGCAAGTGGATACCACTCGCCTAGGGTTGTCTCCACAGGACGCCATGGAAGCTCCGTACATTGCTTCAATGGGAGTCTATGTATTTAGGACGGATATTTTATTGAACCTTCTGAGGTGGAGATATCCAACATCCAATGACTTCGGTTCTGAAATCATTCCTGCAGCTGTGATGGAGCACAATGTCCAAGTAAGAGAAACTTCTCTAGAATTTGATTTTGCTTCTGCCAAACTTGTTCTCCAGTGGAGAGTTGGTGAATTTATTCATCAAGGTGTGATTCCCCACCTCATCCACCCAAGAACCAGGAAATTAAATAAAATAAAATTAATTGAAATTCGTATATTTGAACCTTTTACCCTTGCACTAGATATATAAAATGAAATTTAGTGTTTGATTACATGAATGCATTTTATGTTGACAGGCATATCTATTCAAAGACTACTGGGAGGACATTGGTACAATAAAATCTTTCTATGATGCTAACTTAGCCCTTACTGAAGAGGTGGGTTTTATTGGAAAAGCATCAAGACTTAATTCAGTTTCAACCTCGGGTTTCTCCATTTGAAAAAGTTCTACTTTTGAGGTGATACTAACACCTGAATTTGACACAATGCTACTTTCTAATGCAGTTTCCGAAGTTTGAATTTTATGACCCAAAGACACCATTCTTCACGTCCCCGCGATTCTTACCACCAACCAAAATTGATAAATGCCGGGTATCTACTTTGCTAGAATTTATTGTTGGCTTCTTTGAAGGCCTTACTTCTTATGTTTCACTTTGGAGTTTTGGGTTGTGTGCAGATTAAGGATGCTATAATCTCACATGGGTGTTTCTTGAGAGAATGTAAAGTTGAACACTCCATTGTTGGCGAACGCTCGCGTTTAGACTTCGGCGTTGAGCTCAAGGCAAGAAGAACAATTTCTTTGAGTTTTTACCTTTCAAAGAGTAAAATTTTACCACCAACATGGTTTACATTTATTATTGTTTCTTCTTTGTAGGATACCTTGATGATGGGGGCAGACAATTACCAAACAGAATCTGAAATTGCATCCCTGCTAGCAGAGGGGAAGGTCCCAATTGGGATTGGAAGGAACACAAAAATCAGGTAATTAAGCCGACGCAGACTCAGAAATATGAAATATCAAAACATGAAATTCTAAAGTGTTGATTTTATTTTATTTTCTCTCTTTTGAAGGAAATGTATAATTGACAAGAATGCAAAGATAGGGAAAGATGTCATCATCGTGAACAAAGATGTAAGAATTGCTTGCCCATGCAGTGCTTATTATTAGATCATTTTCATTCTCTTTTTCACTTTGAAATTCTGAATTAGTATAATCTCAAGTCTACATATATATAAATGAATTCTTCGGCTTCCTAGGGTGTTCAAGAAGCAGACAGACCAGAGGAAGGATTTCACATTCGAAACGGGATCACGATTATATTGGAGAAGGCAACAATTAACGATGGAATGGTTATATAAATGGATCTCAAGTAGTCATGGACTAGCTTGGCAGTGAGTGTTAGAGATGTTCAAGGGATGGTGAACTGGAGTCGCGTTCTCGGTAGTAGTTTCAAGTATGTAAAATAGAATCTCCCAGGCTGCATGTAAAAAGAGGCACATAAAGAGCTTGTAGTTGAGAAATGATGTTGTTGAATAAAATTGAGCCTTTCCCAACTTGCTGTCTTTCTTTCCCTTGTAGAGTAGTCTTCTACAAAGAGGGTTGAAGCTTTCATTTGTAATAATAAACTGTAACGACCCACTCTACCATATCTTCTACCATATCCATATGGTATGATATTGTCCCCTTTAGGCCTGAGTCTGCACGGTTTTTACTTTTGGACTTTATCTCTAAATGCCTCATATATATATATATATACATAACCCATTAGATATATATTATGCCGCACCAATCATATATATATATATATATATATATATATTAGATTGATTCATAATTTCATCCAACCTTAAATTGTTACCAGAAGTTACTGTAACATATGTACAATAGTTATGCAGAATAATCGTCATTCCATGATAATAGACAAATATAAGCTCGTGTATATATATATATATACCCACACGCATAATCAAAACTAACACTGCACAATTAGATACTTCATTAAACAATATTACGCCATATAATTATCAAACAAATCTAAAACATATTTATTAAATTCACAAGATCAAGACAGTATTCACTTTAATATCAGGATTCCATAAGAATTAATTCGTCTATAAATTTTCTGAAGCATACAAGATAGTTTTCTAAAAATCAAATATAATAAATCAAGTTACTCTTAATATATATAACAAGACCATAACTACTGGAACTAAGCTTTGTATTAAACTTATTTCATAATTTATA
Organism: Cornus kousa; assembly: GCA_025631255.1. NCBI lineage: Eukaryota > Viridiplantae > Streptophyta > Magnoliopsida > Cornales > Cornaceae > Cornus > Cornus kousa. The sequence goes on along the minus strand of JAOTQH010000005.1, from coordinate 5,318,423 downwards.
TTAAGTAATTAGCATTATACTAAAAACATTCATTAGTGATTCCCAATATTTGACAATATCCATCTCCATTTCACCCTGTTGAACAGCTTCTAACTTTTCAGAGTAATTTGCTGATATGCACTTCCTCTTCTATATGCATGTACCCTAGCATAATGGGTTTAAGATGATGTACTTAGATTTTTATTTTATTTTTCCATTTTACGATTTAAGCTAAAGTTCTTGGAGCATATGATTTTGACAGCACTTTTTTTTTTTTTTTTCCCCTCTTCGGGTTTTAAGTAGCTCCTTCACAATCCAAAATCATATGCATTTGCAACACAAGGATGGTAATGCTTTTTTTTTACCATTCCTTTGATCATTAGTTGAATTGGTCTCTCTCTCTCTCTCTCTCTCTCTCACACACACACACACACACGTGTGATCCACATTTTTGCAAATGTGGAATTGCATAAAAATGATATTGAAAGCATAAAACAAGCACGGAATGCAATGTGTTTTAGGAGTGTTTTGAATAGAAATCGCAAACGAAAATTTGTTTTAAAAAATTCAAAAATTTACTTTATTTCTTCCGCTACAATAATAAAATACACAATATCAACAATTTGTTGATCTATGTTTGAACCAAAAAATCTGATATGTCATAAACTATTCCTAACCATTATCCATCGTCCCAAACATTATATAGGCCTAAATTTGGATACGCAATCTTGTTTTACCACCATACTCTGCTTACATAAACCATGATGAGTAGAACTTTGTCACCTATCTGGAAAAGTGCTTCAAGATACCAAGGTCGGCTGTACAGGGGAACTCTAGGTCAAGATTTGCATTCTTTTCAGTGATAAGTTTTACATCTCTTGCAGTTCTCAGAATTAGATGTTTATGACAAAGACAACAAAGGCATTCAGTTGCTCATACAAATTCAAAATATGCAAAGCAATATAATACAGAAAGAGGAATCAAAAGGGAATATAAAATCTTAAGCTAGACATGCAGCTTTAGGGATAAACAATGAAAGCACAAAGTTGGGCGTAGTCTCCATTATCCAGAAGTTGCAGGGAATGGTTTATCGCGTAGCAAAGTCTTAAAGAAAACATGTCACAGTACTGTTCATTTTTTCACTCTTCGCTTGTTGGACCTCCCAACTCTTAGCTGTATGGAGCGATAATGCCGAAACTCAAACCCTTTCAATCAAACACTGAGATTTACATGCATATAGTACCTGTCCATCGCAACAATATAAATTGTCAGATCATATGACATCAAAGTCTTTCCCAAGAAATGGCAGGCATCGCAAAAATGTCAAAAACTATAGAACAAATAGCAAGCCTTCAAGGTTTAAGGTGTCAAATAGCACCTTTACTGATCTCCCCTACTGGGGTTTCCTAAAGAAATATATCCACGGCCCCAAAAAAAACTTGAACTTAAAAATAAAAAACTAAACTTCATAGAATGATGCAGGTCATGCGAAAGGTTTCAGTAAAGTACATTTAACGGGGTAATGGGAGGAGGGAAAGAAGTGAATCATATTGTTCTTCCATATTGGGAATTTTTTAAACACCACCTATGCCCCCAAAATATGGCTGGTTAATGGTTTGATTAATCAACCTACAAAGCTATCTACATTCTCTTTTTTTCTTTTTTCTTTTTATTTTTTTATTTTTTTTTTTATTTTTTTTGGCTGTTTCACCATCACTTGGCACACCCTTTAAAGAAATTTAACTAATATGCAACTAATTAAGTTTTAAGAATTTTCTTATCGTTTCATTCTTGCAAGTTAAATGCATTATGGTTTAGTTTTAAGAATTTTCTTATCGTTACATGCATTCTTGTGAGTTATATACAAAAACATATTATTTTATTATGTAAAAGAGGGAACCAAACTTTGGTTTTAAACTGTTTTTCGAAGGAAATGCTATTGATGTTGCGAAGGACCTTCCACTTGCCACCTAAGCGGCCTGTTTAAGAAACAAGGCGATCTGGAACTTCCAGCACTGGCCACCTAAAAAACCTATTCCTTGAAAGAAGAAACACAGGACAAAATAGGAAAAAGGCAGAATACTTACAACGCAAAATGGGGGATTTTGAACTCCACAAACTGCCATCGATTCGAGTGACCAATGGCAAAAGCATTTCTTATCCTTATCAAATATTGACTACCAAGAGAATCGGCATTATTAGTTCCAAACCATAAAAGAACCCCTCTTCTGGAACTCACATGGTTGAAAACAACTCATGGCCTTCCCCATTAAGGCCATAGCAGCAATGCTTGGAAACTGCTTCTTATGAAGCTCGTCAAACGGCACCTTTGAACTTTGTGGCTCACAAACCGCCACTGCTTTAGGCTTCTTTTGTAGGTTTGCATTGTGACACCACCTCTGGATCCAAAAATGTGAAAGCATTGTATCTCGGCCTGCTTTTGATTTGTTCATCGAAGAAGACTCACCATCCCCCAATAACGTGGCAGTCTGATCTAGCACCATCGATTCTTTGTCATGACATGTACCCAAAATCATTTCTGAGCTACTTATGTTGCCTTTCATAATTCTGTTGAACTTTTTTGATTTTTCATGGGATGTGGCTTCTCCCAGATTTGTGGTCTTAGTACCAAGGGCAAAAGAATCTGAAGCAATTGGCTTCAGACGCTTAACCCATCTGCTGGTAGGCTCAGGTCCTAGCATACTGCCTGTGAGAGGGATAAATTTTGAATTACTGAACTGCTCGGCATGGGCAAGGAGGTGTTCCACATCCAAACTCTGAGTTCTGGCGGAGCTTGGCTCCCCGTTGTCCATTGTGCTTACAGCAGCTGGAAAAGCAGGAAGTTCTTCATTTATATCAGGTAACATGGTCATAAGCCGCTTGCATCCAACTTCTCCTCCAGTTGAATCATCAACTGTAGCCTGAGACGACAGATCTGGGCCCACCTTGATGTCCTGCAAAATTAACAACTGGTCATGACTATTATTAATGGCTTCCCCAATTTTGGGGCATGAATAACATTACATTTATTTCCTTTCAATTCCTGCATGCAATGATCAGTAGAGATCCAAGTAAATTGGACAACCAATAATAGTCAACAGCACAGTGATCTGTTCACACAACAATACATCTAATTGATTGTTGACTACAGGAATGGCATGGGCTAACTCGACTCGCAGAGAATTCATTAGGTAACAAAGTTCAGATAATATGGCAGAATTTAGATTGTTAGAATTCTAAATTTACCTTTTCAGAGGAAATGTTTAAGAATAAGAAGCAGGGATATTGAGCAGCTAAAGGCAGACAAAAATGCCCACTCCTAAAATTGATAGAATGATATGGTCTTGAGATAACTTCATTACTCGAGTACTCTATATCAAGAAAAAATTTGAGCACGTACATAAATAATGTGGACGCCTTTCTAAATTCTGGAAACCTTTTCACTTCCTAGTTCCTATATGGTCTTTGCATTTTCTGGGAAGTAAGGGTGGTAAAGTCGGGAAGCATCCACCTTGAATTAGTAATAATGTGGACATGCTTTACGACTACAGTATTTCTTTTTCTTATTCCCCCCCACCTGTTTTTGTTTTGTGGATGGTTGGTTCTTTTATTATTATATTTACCTATGTTGCTCCCAAAACAACTGAACTTTTTTCCCAGGAGATAATACATCACCACCAAAGAGACATGATGTGATAGAATGTCATTTAGCATACAAAGGGTTCAGCTCCTTTAGATCTATTTTCTGCAATCCCATATCAGCCAGCATGTCCCTGTCCACACTACAGACAATTTTGATAGCACAACCATTATCGCTGTTTCCCAGATTGAAATTAGCTAAAAAGTGGGTAACTGCAATCATTGCAAAATAATAATAATAATAATAAATAAGTAACTAAAAGGAATATAATGAAATGGAACAAGCATAGTAGCATCCATAACTTCTTTTCCTTTTTTCCAGATTTATCACTAAAATTTTAATTGCATCATTCAAGTTCAAGTATTTTTTCGATTTCCATTTCAATGCTCAAATGCTTCCTAAAATAATGGGGATAAAAAATAAAATAAAACTTTAGAAAGAAAAGGCTCATCCTTGAAAATATCCATTAAAATACTATCTTAACTGACAAAGGAGATGCAAATATTATTCCCAAATGCACAGCAAGTATTTAATTTAGGAGGAAAATTAAATGTACACTATCATCGTCTTAATTTTTAGCACACTATAGTACCATTCCCAACTGTCTGCCTGGGAAATCATGTTCATGCAGGGCAGTAAATCTAGCCAAGAGACATTGATCAGCTGAATAAGTTGTCAAGGGAGAGATGCATAGAGCAAAACCTGTATGACTGGGTCTAACTTTAAAAAATATTCCACACTGTGATCTCAACATCTAAAGCCCCCAACAAACTTCTTGCAATTATCTTTAACGGAATTAAAAGGTAATACAACACCCCAGGAAGAAAAAAGAAGAAAACAAAACTGCACCAAATATCTATACAAAATCATGTGATCGTATTTCTCCCTTTAGTTTACCTTGAGCATTCACCACCTTTGTGAGAAATAACAGTATCCACAAATAGATCAGTCATTTGAAAATAAACCTCAAAAAGGCACCCATGCACATATGGGCAAAAGAAAGGAGATATTCAATATGCAGGAAGTCTGAGAACTAATCGAGAAATCCACGTTACAAATTTGTCAACAGGATATCTATTTAAAAGTATAAAAAGCGCGGCAAGACTTACTTTATTTGATGGGGAAGAATCATCATCACCTGTGACAGTCAAAAAGGGAAACAATTTAACTCAGAGACCAATAGGCAAAACAATGACCAATTTTTCATCCTAACTCCATGATGAACCAGACACCTCTCCTATTAACATTATGGAAAATGGGCTTAAACTAATCCCAAAAAGATGTCATAGAATTAAAATGAAAATACATACCCGAAATATGGTTGTCCTTGAAAGCATCCATGTCCATGGTGTCAGTTTCAGTGGATGATTCATTCTTTAAGCGAGCTTCAGATGTTTCGACATCTTTTACAATTTTTTTTCCTTCACCATCTGTGGAGCTGGCTGGAGGTTGAAGCTTCACTCCTTGTTGATCCTGACCAAAAACAGGAGGTGAACTGAGAAACTCACTGAATTTGGAAGACACCCTTGACTCTCTGAACATTCGATTTTCTTTAGACAAGCTGACCTCAGTTTCTGTTATTAACCGGCTGTGCTTTGTCTGAGAAAATTTGGTAGGACCTCCAGGCAGTCCATCAACGGAATTCGCAGTGGTGCACGTTCTCGTAGTCTCCACATCATCCTTTAGACGACTGCTATGGCTTGGAAAAAATCCAATTCCTGAAGAATTCTGCATCTTCCAACTATGCATCTTCTGGTACTGCTCTCCAACCAACACTGGTAAATGATAATTACTATCATGTAAAGACATGGGCGAGTTAAAAGTCTGAGAGTTTCCAGAGTTATCCATCGTCTTCTCACAAAACAAAAATGTAGAATGGCTGCGATAGTTACACCGTTCATGTTCTAAAATTGTGCAATTAGCATTTGAGAAGTGTTCTTTGGATGCTAAAGCAGAGGTTAATTGATTATCTTCTACTTGTCTACATATGAAAGATGACCCTGGAGAAGGCCTTGCAACAGCCAAGCTGCTATCTCCAAGAAATTTATGAGAGTTTGCCTCGTAAATGGGATTTTGAGGGATACCTTGAGACTTGAAATAAAACTCTCTTGATGTGGCTTCTGTCGCAGGAGGCCCCACTGCAAGTACCAGAGGAAAATTGCTTGTGCCTGCCTTATTGTGCTTGGAGTTGTGGTCGATTTGAGGCCTTACTGCTAGCCTGTGACATGAAGAGTCTTGATCATTCTTTGGAGCCGAACTACTACAACTACTTTGACCAAGATTGAACACTGGAAAGGGTTGGCAATCTAATCTTTGATTTATCAAGTTTTTTGAACCTGTTGTCAGATTCTCATTCATGATTTTAACAGTTCCAGCTTCAGTTCGTTCTCTAAATCTCTTGGCGGATGTAGAAATGCCAGATGCTATCTCTAGCCCACCCAAAAATTGTGGTCTCTTAACATCGTAATCATTTTCCCTGTTCTCAAGATGAGGAGGCAAAAAATTATGAACCTGAGGTGTTGTATTGCAGCTTGTTCGCATCCAATGTGCCATCCAAACAGATTGGTAAGAATGCAAAGATTGCCCAGCACTCCCATCATCATCATTAAATGATTGTACAATATGATCAGGCATGATGAGTCCTTTTATGTGACCTCAGTATAATTACTTCCACCCCAGAGGTTTATGTGGAGTTCCTGAATTTTCACCAATCAAAAAGTATCCAAAATGCATAATTTCATCAATAATTTGAATATGATGTGTAAGGTGATAAAATCTTTACCAAGAAGCGCTAGTTTGAGTTGTATCTCCTCCACAACTAGCAAAGACGAGGTTGAGGGTTCAAGTCCCAATTAGGACAAAAATGATTATCATTCATTAAAAGTAATCCCAATAACTTTTCCTCCAATAACTCAAACCTCTGGATCGGATAACTAAAGCAGTGAAAATCAGTAAAAACAATACTTCAAATGAAATACACCGTGGCATGATTTTACCATGAATTCACCGATTCTATGACTTAATACCATTTTTACCACTTTATTATATGGTTAAGTTGTGTTCCCAAATATTCACTATATTTGACAATAGAGTACCAAAGCTTTTCCTACTAGCCTTTCTCAAATCCAAATGGTTTGCATTCCCAAATCAAGAGCTCGCAATCCCGTTAAAATTTCTTTACTTCATTACCTTTAACTTGGACTACTAAATAATCTATCAAATACAAAATAAACTATAGTCAGAATCACTGAACAAACTGTTAGTTACATATCTTTACAATTATATTACCCACAAAAACAAAGCTTCCAATCCAAAAAATGCTTAGCCATATCGAAAAGCGAGTCCAAGAAAATATATTACATGAATTTTGAGCAAAATAAATTATGAACGGGATTTCTATAATCTTTAATTGACAAAAATAAAATAAAAATAAAAACAAAAATAATTACATAGGGCCTTTTGGAAACCAGAAGCCTTTTGAGTTTTTGTTTTCATCCAAAACAAAAACAATTTTTTATTGTGGAGTGTGTTCAATAGTGATTGGAAGCATGTTTCGTAATGTAAAATTTGTTGTAAAATTTTTGGAAGAAGAAATATGAAAATATGTTTGGTATAAAAGTGCAACAAGTTTGAAAAATAAAATCAGTAGTTTAAAACGGTCATTTTTCTTT
>JAOTQH010000005.1:5278124-5295305 GCA_025631255.1 Cornus kousa | reverse complement strand
TGTTGAAGTCGAGCCTTGGATTCATGGCTGCTAGTTTCATGGACAGGAACTGTATTGGTAATAAGTAAGGACACTTGAGCAAGAATATAATCTTTAGAGAATTGGATAAAGCGTCTATGTTGATTAGTGGGTATTTTACCTCTACTTGTCTCTGAAGAGATTGGACATAGTTGATGATTTCGTCGAGCATTCCGGCCTTTCCTGTGATCTTGTTGCACCCTGGTACCAAGTCTTGTAGATATTTCATTCTTTCACTGATTTTTTCCCTTCTTACCTGCATAATTCACACATATTACAGAGTTTAGCGAATAGCGATATAGAATGCATAGTTATTCATTCGAAACTGCAGTTTGTTTTTTAGACTTACTCTTTCTGCCAAGCTGTGGCTGTCCGTGGCTTGGCCTCGACGTGCTCGGACATGAATGTAATCAGGCTTTTGAACCTCAGAAACCTTTGAATTCTCCTTTGAAGTATCAGTAGAAGTTTCTCTGTTATTGTTATTGTTATTGGTAATGCTCTGCTCTGTGATCTTGGACTCTCCTTCGTCATGAGCACATCCTTTGATCCTCTTGTTTCTAGTCTCAGCTTCCGCCACTACCTAAATTTTTCAAAGAATGAAATTTGATTTGTTAACACTGAACCAAAGTAGTAGTTATATATATATATATAGAGAGAGAGAGAGAGAGAGATTCGGGGTATGCATACTGAGGATCAAATGTGCACACACCTTTGGGTTTTGGGTCTCATCAGCCTTCCTCTTTTTGAAGCTTCCTTTTGCAGTTGCAGAACTCAGCTTTCCCGGCAAAACGGACTCTCTTCCTTTGGTGTCAGCCACCCCAACCTCCACTTTTGCTGTTGTCATCGCCGGCGAGCAGCTTGCAGTCGCAGTCGCAGTCATTGGGATTGCATAATTATTCATCTCAAACTCAGACCCATTGACAAACCCACATGACCCGAAACCGGAAACATCCCCACCGAGCTTCCCGAAATCCTGCCACCCATTTTCCAAACCCGGATCCACCTTCACCGCCTGATTCATAAACTGATTAAGAACCGGGTCACAGTTGACCAAACTCTCAAACTGAGCCTGAGCTGGTACAGAGTACACATTGAACTCATTCCCATCGAAATAACTTTGTTGTTGAAGCTGTTCTTGTTGCCACTTCATGCGGACTTGTTGCCTCTCGAGGACGCTCATGTCCGTACTATTCCCGGCGAGATTCATCATCAAGACCCTTTTTAGAGAGAGAGAAATAAAGTGTTGAAAAAGCTGACTAACTACTAGTGTTGCTCCAGTGTACGCAGCGTGCTTTATGGAAAGTAAAAGGCGATGTGTACTGTGATGAGGATTGTGCCTAACCCACTTCCGCTCAGACTAATCACCATTTACTATCTGTCATGTTCTAAGTTTCTCTCTCTATACATACATATATTGTGTTGTATGTATATGTTGTACTAGTTAACACAAACTAGCGCTGGTGAGTGGTGACCGCTGTGTGTGTGGTTTGAGAGAGAAAAGAATGAAGAGAATGTGTAAGGGTAAAGAGGAGGGAGGGTGGGGTATATATTGACACAAAAAAGATGCCGGGAAGTCTGACAACGAGTGCCGGAATCTGACACAACTAACCGGAATAAATAAGAGAGAGAAAGAGGATAGATGAGAGAGAGTGACACACACAACTGGGGCAGAGAGCCATCGGCTGTATCCATAACCAGAGGCTGTGGGTTGTGGTCCCGGCATGACATGACCGCCACGTGGTCTGTCCCAAGAACGGCAAAACGGAGAGAGAGGAGAGAGAGGGAGACGGCGTTTTAGGCTGTTGAAGGATGGCGAGGTGGGTCGGCTTCTTTTCTTGTTATTTTATTTTGGTTACGTCTTGACCCACGTGGTATTGGGGGGTACGAGTACACGTGGCAGCCGAAGACGGCTTTGGGTCTGACATGTCAGATTGATGATGTGGAAGGTGACGGTGGGGAACGGGTTGATTGGTAGCTTGGTACCTGAAAATTAGAGTGGCGCCAACAGAAACCATTAAATTCACACGCCCTCCTCAATCTTATTGACATCACTAGTACTAGTAATTGTGTCTTGTAGTCAATACCATTTCTGATTTTCGGGACTCACTTCGGATAGGCAGTTGTTGTAATTATATTAGGACTTGATGATACTCACTTAATATAATCATACCATATGGATTGTGTGAATCTAAAACGCAATGATTTTAAATAAATTTGACTTTCGTATGATTTTGAAATATTTTACCATTGATTCACGTTAAATAAATAATTGATACATAAGTTAAAAAAAAAATTCTATAAGAATGTTATTCGGAATGGAGTGTAGAGATCTAAAAAAAAACAAGAGCAATGAGTTCATGTAGCGGAAATGACAATATTAAGATGGATGAGTGGGGTTATTAGGATGATAGGGTCGCTACTAAAATGTAAGAGAATTTAGGGGTAACATTTATTGGTGAGAAAATTAGAGAAAGTAGACTTGGACAATTTGAACACTGACCTACAGATGTGTCCGTCAAAGGAGGAAGGCTATGAGGTAAGAGACAAAGAGTAAGATAAAAAATAACATGGATGAAGTTGTTAAAAATATTTTTAAAAAATGAAATATAGTAGGTGAAATGACATGTAATAGACAAAGATTGGCAAGAGAGAATTCATTTGGCTGACTCATTCCTATGGAATTAAAGAAAGAATAATGATGAAGATGATGATTCACATAAAATTGAAGGAGGCATATTTTTTTTTAAAAAAAAGCGGTTGAAACCTCGGATTTCTCTAGTCTATGTGCCCAATAGGATGTGCGAATTTGATTTTGAATTTTCATCAGTCAGGTGGATCTATATGCTCCAGGGTGGTGTGACGAGATACTCGAATCTATCACGCAAACAAAATTATCCGACGCGCAGGACACGCATTTCTGCCAACTCTCAGATGTTTATTGATGAAGAGATTTTACTTTGTAAATCAAATTAAACGCAACGGAATCTTGATTTATGAAGTTTCCGTTTAGTCTCCTTAGGATAATTAATGACACTCCTGTTGGCGAAGGCCAGATGTGAAAAGGAGGTGCTTTAGTCTCAACGACAACCCTAGGGTATCTTTTCGACAGACTTATTGTCCAAAGTATACAAAATAATAATATATATATATATATATATATTTCTCTAATTAGTACTCACACATACATGTCTTTTCTGAGATTTGAACTCCTGACTTCCCTTTGAGAGGTAAGAGGCCGATACCGCTAGGTCACTGGCCCGTTGGTATAATTTTGTTTTTTTCTCGTATAAAAAATAATATAAGGACATTACTGATTTTTTATCTTCAAAGTTACTTTTTAGCAATCAACGAACGAGTTTAAGAGAGATCAAAATAATAAATGCTGAACAGTTTATCCGTGTTTGATTTGCCCAAATCTCAAGGAGACCGGTGTAATTTTCCCGCATATTAACAATGTGTCCTTTATGATTGAGGCAAAGGAAAAAACCACCTGAACTCTCATATTACAGTTTCATGATTCATTGCTTAAAGACCCAAAAGGGTAAAAACTTAAAGAGACCAAAAAAATAAATAATGAATAACAAATAAACAAAATATCTTCCCCCTTTTCTGTAATCTGAGGTGTGTCACGGGCGCGTAGAGACCCACCATATGATTTCATGCTGCAGCAGAAATTCTGCATGTATTAAAGGACTTGTGTCATCCCTTCTAAAAATAGCACATTTCTCTTGAATTATCTTTTCAATTACGTCATTTTTTTTGCCCTTTCTCTGGGGAGGGTGAGTTTGATTTGAATAAGCATCATTTGGTATCTTTGTCATTAATAGTAAAGCTTATGTAACTAACTTTCTACTTAAAACCTGTCGTTAATAGTAAAGCTTATGTGACTAATTAACTTTCAACTTAAAACCCTAAACCTACCCTTCTAAAATCTTTGCTATTCATTGAGATATCTGCATCACACTTTTGGGACCACAAGCTGCATAATTTTCCATACAATTGTTATCAAGAATGAGAGGGAACAACACAATCAACCATAGATTTAGTTTCATTTTCATATAAACCTTTATTGCCTCTGACCTTGACAGTGTGAAAGAAGCTCCCACCATCTGTTTGTTGTAGTATTGTAATTAGTAGTCCACCCCGTTACATTATCAGCGAGTTTTAATCAAATGTCTAGTCTTAATAGACATTTCGGGCCAGTTAAGGTTGCTGAAACGACAACTAACCTTCATTAGGAAAAACGACAACATCTTAGAGACCGTTATCAAGATATTTTTTTCCAGTTTTGTCGTCATCAAATGTATGAAATTTTAACTTCCATTCGTAGAAGAATCAATCATTGTCACAGATGTTTTATAGTTAACGGACAAGTAAATAAAAAATCTCTCCAATAAATGACACTTTTAACATGTTTTATTTGCTAATTGTCGTGGCCTTAGCTAGTGCTACTGTATGGTTTCTCTGAGTGTGAATGCTTGAGTTTTGACTTGATGCCTTTTATATACAAGTCTAATTGTCTAAATCAGGTTTTACTTGGTTTTTTAAAATGTGCTTGGCTTATACATATTCTATATATATATAGTTGAGATCATGCCTTAATTGCATATTATGCAGACATTTTGAAGCTTAAAGCAGAGGAGTTCAGTGGCTACCAGATATCATTTGGAGTGGTGGGAACATGTCCAGAGAGGATGAAGGCTACTTCTATTATCAACAAAGGACCCATTATCCCCACTACCTCCCTCTACTTTACTAGTAAGTCCCACTCTCTCTCTCAATTTTGTACACTCACACATGACCTTATACCAAAACTAAAGGCAAATGGGACCTATATTTCTCCATCTTATTTCTTCAATCACTTTCAATGTGGGCTGCTTCAACATAAAACTATCCCTTCTCCACTAGTTTCTGTGTTTTCCATTTCCTGGCACGAGTTCTTTTCATCTATATATTTGGATTGACTCAAGGCTCCCAAGTATACTGTATTTGTCTTAATGCCTTCATATTTGGTGTACCCTAGATTGCACATTGGCACTTTCTCCGGATAGGGTTACAGTACATCTTGATAATTTTGGGAAATGTTATATACATGTGAGATTTATATATATATTTGTCTTTTTAATTTTATTGTAGAATATATAGGATTTCACTAACAACAATCTTCACTGCTAAATGATGATTATTGACAATTACTCTACATGGTAAGATGATTGTTACATACTCTACAAGGTGAGTGGTAACATGGAGTTATCTAAGAAAAAATAATTAAAAAGGGAAAAAGTTACTACAAGGATGCTGACAGTGAACTCACACCCTCATAACTTTTGGATAGCGACTAATGACACATCTTTTTGATCTAACAAATACGAATTATGTTAGAACTCGTCGAATATGCATGACAATCTATGTCAAACGCTCACAATAATTAAGTTATTAAAGATAAAGTTAATGAAGTTATAAAAATATGCTAGTATGGGGAAGAATATGAGCTTGGAAGTGACCTTTTGGAGGAAAAAAGTTGACTAGATTGCCAATAATGAGTGGCTGGCAGAAGTAGATAATGGAGGCTGTGTGATTGGGCAGTCCAAACTTCTATGCAAGTCATATCAACTTATTATTACAACTCCCACAAGAAGAGCCCTTAGTCGACCTTGATATTGTCACGCTAGTTTATTTTTAGTCCTCTTATCTTATCTTTCATGGATATATGGAAAACAATAATGGAGATGAGAGATGGGAGGTGAGAAGGCAATCCAGGGTAGCAGCAGATCCAAGGTATAATATGAAATCTTGCTTCCCACATCCTCTCTCTCTCTCTCTCTATCTCGTTTTCGCTTTCACTTTCTATATATCTAGATAAAGAAATCAGAAACACACAGCAGATATCTCAGGACTGCCCTACTGCAGATAGTTATTATTTGCAACCATAAATATACAAAGTTATAAAACAAAACTATGGTCTCTCATATACGTATACATATTGGGTATTAAGAGAAGTTTAATTATAAAAAAATGAATGATACACAATAAGGTTTTAGTACACGCAATTCAGACTCAAATCAAGAAAAAAAAAAAAAGTAACAAAATTGACAACCTCTCACATTCTGAAAAGTCGGGCAAGGAACCTTTCATAGCTTGAGAGGGAAAGCGAATCTCACGCAAATATTAACATCCAAGAAAGTAAGTGACTCAAGCAAGTGAAAACGATGGATGCAAGTTGCATTCCTTTATGTAGGAGGAGAATTCTCGTGTTATAGAATAGGAGGTTTCTTTGTTTTCTTAACAAGGTCCCTTAGACTTCCCCAATAAGCTTGCACGTACTAGTCTTTTTCTCTAGCCATTTTAAGGCTCTGTTATTTTCTACTGTGTACCTTGTGTGTCTTTTTGTTATTTTTCTTAACCAGGTTGTGTAATTTTTTATTTTTTATTTTTTGATGATTTTAATGATAATGGAAAAAGTCTAGAAGCATATATTGGATAATCAAGGCAGGCTTGTTTTGTAAGCAATGAAATGTCTCATTGACTATTAAACATACTAGTAATGTTTTATAAATATTGCTTGACATTTTCAATTATCATACGCGGAGAAGTGGGCTAATGTCATGAATGTTGTGATCCATACTGCGTCTCCTATGGAACCGGATCCCCTCCTGTGCTAAGGGGATCCTGTAAGCGTTATTGTGCACCGAAACGACACCGTTTCCTCTCGTACATAATTGACATATAAACAGTCATCTCAAGAGCACAAAAACAACTTATGTTATGTGTGTTTTCTTTTGTAAGTTTCTCTCACTCTCTATGTATACATATGCCTATAATATATATATTGCATCTTCTTGTGTAGACCGTGCAACTTTTTTATTGAAGCCTTTTATGTACATATATGAGGAGTATATTTTTAGAAGTTTCTTCTAAGAGAAATGATTTGGAGTTGGCAGACTTTTGACACTCATGAAGGGGTTGTAATCCCCACATACATCAATTAGTCAGTGTTTGGAGAGTCTGACGTGTCGTTTTGGAGCACAGCAATGCCGGCCTTATGTTGGTGCTTCGCGTGGCCTACATTGGCTTGTGCACCGAAATGGCACAGTTTTGGTGCACAGGACGCGCACAAGATCCCTTTTCCTGAATCCTCTCTTGCGTACTTGGCATATAAACGACCATCGATATTAAGAGCAAGAAAACAACTAAATATTATGTAAGTCAGTCTGAGTGTCTTTCTTTTGTGTTTCTCTCTCTATATATACACATATACACATACATTTATTATATAGATCGTGTCAACTTGCGTATGTTTAAGCTTTTATTGTACATATTTGATATATTTTAAAAGTTTCTTCTAAGAGAAATGATTTTGAGTTTGCATTCAAACTTTCCACACACTCACAAATGGGCTATAATTCCCACGTATGAGTGTACACTCATACAACAGCTAATGAGTGTTTGGATAGTCTGAATTCGAACTCTCTGTCACCACTCATTTTTGTTATTTAGTTCACGACGTTAATTTTTAGGGTAAATTACATAGACACTCCCTGAGGTTAGGTCATATTTCAACTAGACGAAGATCTGGTTTTTAACTTTCACTTACACCCCAATAATGTGAATTGACCCTTTTATCCTCAAATTTTTAATACAAAATATATATAATCTTAAATGACAAAAAGCCCCCTATCCCTACCCAACACCACTGCCACCATCACTGGCTCCATCTGATGAACCAATTCGTGTATAGCTTCTTCAGGTTCAAGAAATTGGTAAAGTAGTTTTGGAACCGTCCAACAATCTATCCAAAACCGCTTCCGCAGCTATGACATTCGCTTTGGGGCAGCCTACATCCACCACCACTAATCCCAAACCACCGCCTCCATCCTGACATCTACCACGACATATCCCAAACCACTGCCACCATCCCCACGTCCATCCTCACAACCACCACCATTAACCCATCACCCAAAATCGACCGGGTGGAAAATCCATCCTCATCGGCGAATCAATCTGCGGCATAACCCATCCTCATCGATCAAAAAGCATAGAAGAACTCACGGCGCATACTGAGTAGTGGCAAAGGTACGAAGATCCAATTGGAGGAACCGAATTGGCCACCACAGATTCATAACGCCGACGAAAATCCCAACTTCTTCGGCAGCGACAGAAGCAGAAAAGATGGCTGAAACAGTGATGGACGACGGCCTGATAACACGGAACGCCGATGGAAACGCGGCCGATGGATGAATGGCGATTTGGGATGAACTGCGGCAGTGAGCTTCGGAAAGGTGGCGCAGCCGTCGACAGCCGATGGTGCACGACGGGATGGAATGGCAAAGATGAAGATGGGCTGTGGAGAGAACCAGCCAAAATAATTGATTCTAACTATTGAATATTCCTTTTGAGTGCAACAATTTAAACCAACAAAAGTAACCAAAAAAACAAAAAGAAGGTTGAGAGAGAAAGAGGAAGGTTCATGACAGAGCGGGCGCTGGTGATTGTGAAGGGGTAGTTTGGTCACAAAAATAGTCAATATAAGGTCAAAGGGTAGTATAGTCATTTAACACGTCAGAAGTACTCTAATTCAATCAAAAATTAATATTTGGGGTATAAGTGAAATGTTAAACTACTAATTCAAATATAAGTAAAATCTAAAACCAAAATGTTAATTTAGGTGTAATATAACCTAACCACAGGGAGTGTGAGTGTAATTTACCCTAATTTTCATCCTACTTGTTAACCAAGTGTAGGAAGTGGCATGGTTGATATCATATAATATTATTAACAAACTCGTAACCATGCCATCATATAATATCACTGACAATAACATGGTATAACTAGTCCATAATCATTAATCTATCAGTTCAAAGTTTGTCTCGAAGAAAAAAATAAATAAATAAAAACCATATCTTTTCATCTTCTTGGAAGTTGTCGTATCATAGGAAATCTTCTGGTACGTGTATTTTCGATTTCTGTTGTGGAAATTTATACTAATAAGAACTGTGGAACTTTTATATATATGCATATAATATAGCATCAACATGTATGCCTCTACATACATGGTCCGGAACTCCTACACAAGTGATCAAACTAATTGTAGTTGCCAAATATTGAAATTGAATGTAGCAGTCTTTGATTGTTGTTTTAATTCCATGTTTTTTTTAGGTAAGGGACTTTAATTCTATGTATTTTTTTCTGGTCAGTTATTTCTAGCACCATTAACAATTTAACATACCTCCTCACGTGAAGTAGTTATGTTTCTCTTCTATTAATGATGCTGAACTATGTAGTTATGCCTCTACATAATGTGTGTCTGGTAGTACTGAATTAAAGGTGTGATTTGGTTTATATGTGTCGACATCTCTTAACTACGTAGTGTTTTGAGAAAACGTGAGGAATGAAAAGAGAGTGTATAAATCGAATATTATCTACACAAATTGGGGTGGGTTGTGACTCATCGAATCAAAGTCATTCCCAAGTCAAAATTGGGGAGCTTGCACAAGCCCATAAGGGTTTGGCTAAAGAGAACATTGGGTCCTAAGAGGTCAAAAATGAGAGGAGTGTGTATAAAACGGATAATATTTACACAAGTTAGGGCAGGTTCTCACTGATGGAATCAAAGTTATTCCCAAGTCAAAAATGGGGAGCATGCACAAGTCCATGAAGAATTGGCCAACGAGAACACTGGATCCTAGGAGGTTAAGAATGAGAGGAGAGTGTATAAGGCGAATAATATCTACACAAGTTGGGACGCGTTGTGATTGATGGAATCAGAGTCATTCCTAAGTCAGAAATGAGGAGCGTGCACAAACCCATGATGAATTGGCCAACGAGAACATTGGGTCCTAAGAGGGGGTGATTTTGATGATTCACATCGCCTGGGGAGTATATTGGTAGATATCTCTAACTGTATAGACGTATATTGAGAAAAATTATTAGAACTGAGAGGAGAGTTCGTAAAGCGAACAATATTTACACATTTGGACGGCCAGACAAATATATACATAGATTAATTACAAGTTTCAAAAGAACACCATTGCGCAGGGAACCAGTAATTGTTTAATAGCTTATGTGCATTTGCAAGTATACGATTTTTTTTGTTTTTTTTAGCTCAATCATAACTTTGTTTTTCAAGCATGTTTAATTTGTTTATATGAATATTAATATCAGTGACATCTTAAAAAGTCCTGGTGCACCTTTTTTTATTTCCTGTCAAATTAGGAGGGGGATAACTCAAATACGGATGCATTCGTTCGGGAGTTAGGCGCTCTACCAAGTACAGCATTAGCGCACCCTATTTCTACCTACAAAAAAAGAAATTGTCTAGGTCACAAGGTCCTCCCAAGTGGCACCATCTCCTTTTCCAATTTGCGAGGAGGGTGCCCCAACTAAAAGTGTAGAGATGCTCCTTATGTTTTTCCTGTTCTGGATAGGCCAGAAGTGGGCCCATTTCTCTTAGTTAACTTTAGATGGGCCCAGATCAGGCCCATCTTTTCAAGGTCAGAAAAGACAGGTGTGGGCCGGAAGGCATCTTTCCTCATCCTTGATCCATTATGATCCCAAATATTGAAAAAAAAAAAAAATAGGAATATAAAGGACCATCATCAAACCTAGAAAGCAAGTGAAAGTAACGTATCAATCTTTTGAGTTTGTCTCCCTTATTACCACGATTAGGAAATGTCAATAAAAATCGACAATTTTATTTAATGTGACAGAAAATATAAGTCCTACAATAATTTATGAATCTACAGTGAGCATTACAATGTGAATTGTGATCAAAGTCCAATTTCCAAGTACTTGTTTGATGCATGTATATGTTTTTTTTCCCCCAAATAGTTGATTTTTCATCTTATTCAAGAGTAATTGCTCTCCAACTAAAATTTTTTCGAATTTTTTTTAGCATCCCCTAATTATTATGTGTAGTTACAATGATAAGACACCAATGGAGTCGCATATTTCACCTCCAAATATTAATTTTTGAACAGTATGAGGATAAGAAGGGGCATATGAGTGAGGAGATTTGGTTCCTTTATTAGGTACATGCATGGATGCATGTATGTATCCATGAGTATTGGATACGCGAAAGTCAAAAGCTGGGTCAAATATAATATAGCATGGTAACACAATTTCATGTATCACACCGGTCTGGATAGTATGATCTCTTTTTTCAGCGGGAATATTAAAAATTCAAGTTTCCAATATGTCACACCGGTTTGAATAGTATGATCTCTCTTTTTTAGTGGGAATATTGAAAATTCGAGTTTTGTGAATAGCAATGCTTTGGGTTGTCTACAGTTACTTCTAACTCCACACACACACACACAAATGCTTCATCATCCTAAATCTACTCAATCAACATGTTGCTTCTTTGGGTTGTCTACATTTACTTCTAACTCCACACACACACACACACAAATGCTTCATCAACATCCTAAATCTACTCAATCAACAAGCCCATTGACTGATGGCCCCAAGAGATGCTTCCACCAACTTACCCAAAAGAGAAGACAGCAGAATGGAAAACCCATTCTGATAAGACAAGTGGTTGATGGCATGGTCACTTTGTAATTGAAATTTATTAGAAATTATGAGTTGGGTGAGGGATGTTAAGCTAGCAAGGATTGGAAGAGAGACAGTGTCACATGAGCTTTTGAGGGACACACCAATTAAGAACAAAAACATAAAAATCCTAAAAGTGATCTTGTTGAGGTAATAAACTATTATAGTATAGAAGATTGAGGCATCTGTAGGAATATATTAGAGTGATGAGGATAAGAGAATGGGGAGGAAAGGAGACCAAGGGGTTGGCTTGTACTTGGAAGATCCTTCACCATTTTTATAGGACCATATGGTTGTGTCCTAGTATTTTTAGTCACAAATGACCACTCATCAATGGACTACCACTTCACCATTTTGTTTATGTGCCCCCAACTCATTCTTAGCTTGTGTCCATTTGCAATTCCATTTTGTGCCCACCCCATTGCCACTTCATAGCATTGCCTCCCCACACCTCTCTCCCCTTGTCTGCGCTTATCTTTTTTAATCATGCATATACAAGGTTGCATGTATCTGATTCTCTTTTGACTCTGCAGTGGCACGAGTCTCGAGCTTCATGCGCTAAACTAACCTTCAATACAAGTCTTTGATTTTTCACGTGATTGTATATTGTTACGACAAATGCAGTGAATCAAGCAACAATTACGAAATACGGCAAAAAAATAAATGCATCACACAAAAAACACAAAGATTTATATGTGATTCGGCAAAATCTACCTCTACGGTGAAGATTCAACAAATGTCTTCATTATGTGTAAAATCGGAGATTACGCTCTCTTTTTGTATAATTTTTAGTGCCTCTTGATTATCACACTCCAAATCTTATGCACTTTTATATATCGGGGTACAAAAGAGTATTAATTAAGATCCACAACTAAAGAGTAAAAACAGATTAAAAGTTTTTCTCAAAACTCTCATTTAATGGATCGTCGAGTCGTAAACTGGTTACAACGCGACTTTACACCAAATTCAAACAACACCACCGCATATATTCATATCTCCTTTGCAAGGAGACAAAAAATTGTAAGCATTTGAGCTAACGTTGTGAGTTGAATTCTCTCAGGTGTTTTTTCGTAACAATCTAAAAGGAGTTGGGTTGGTTTACTTTTGGTATGCTTCATTTTTGCTCTTCCCTTCTTCTTGGGTGTGTAAATATTAGCATGTGTGTGTATATCCTCTATTTTCATGTAAATCCAACGTTAATTAAGAGTTGATAAGTTAATGCAATAAAATAGAGAATGTATTAAAGTGACAAATAAAAGTTGTACAACCATTTTATGGTAACAACTGACCAACGTATGAGAGACAACTTAGCATATATGTCCCATGTTTTCACGTACCCTTCCCAAATGTGTTCAAGACACGAATCATAAATAAAATTGGCCATTGATTGACCGTATGTATGAAACATCATCACAAGGACAGTGGGACACACACACATATTAAGTTTCAATAATTGAGCCTCGGTGCCATGCAACGTGAGAGATTGTCCAACTCCATAAATTGACTACTTTTAAATGCCTATATTCAATCCAAAAATATATCTTTATAGTAGTATAACCAAGACCATTTGTGTATTTTTACTTTGATTTGAAATTGAAATAATATATTTGCTTTGAAGTTTACTCAATACTATTTGAAAGCATGTTTGTTAACGTATATTTGATGCAAGATTTTTAGAAATAAAAACATATTTGATAAAAAAAAGTACTGTAAGTTTGAAAAAATAATTTATTAGTTAAAAATGTCATTATTTTTTAAGTGAACAAAACTTTTGTAATTATTAGTATTTTTGAAAAATTAAATTATTAGTCAAAAAAATTGTACAAAAATATGTTTGATTGACAATTTCTAAGAATTGTTTTATGAAAATTAGGGTCCGATTGGTATGTGCTTTGTTTTATACGTTTTGTTTTTAGGTTACTGTTTACGAAATGTTTTAGCGCTGTGTAAAATAAAACAAGGCCACACCAAACATTTTTTTGTTGCCAAAATTGACATTGTAACAGTCCAAAAACAAAAACAACATAAACAAAACACGTGTAATGTGGTAGATAGGGATTGTCACCTAAACACTAGCCAATATATTTACACTTATTATTGTAATCGTAAATTTATTTCAATCTTGCATGTAATGTTCAAAGTACACGGTTACTAACTTTTTACACTTAGATGATGATCATAAAAAAATAAAAAACAAAATAAAATAAAATAAAAAAGTTGCATAACTAAATTCTATCACATATTGTTATGACATGATTATACCTTGCTGGGGACGTTTAATGTACCTTTTATTTTAGGTGACAATGCCTAACTACCACATAATATAAATCAAATAAATTTTGAGACATAAACTCACTTATTAGTTTTTATTCAATGAGATTCTCAATGATTTTTTAAGCAATATTAGCTTTTTGAAGATTCGAGTTATGGTCTCTAAACACTAGTCAATATAAAATGATGGTATTTGAGAATTGAGACCCCCCCATTAAAGTGGGTTATGGAGACACACACACTCACACACAGTGGGTTTGATCAATTTAATTGGGAGGAAGTCCTCAGCATTGATTGTAGCTTCCTCCAACTGTAAAGAAAGTGGGGATCACTTTTTCAAGACTGTGATGGTGGTGTTCGGTTGGGTCTAAGCAAAAGTCAATTTGATTTTGAGAGTGCTAGCTGTACTGCATCTATTATTATTACAAAGATTAGTGTACCTTTAATTCTTATGTATACATGCACTTCCACACACACACACACATATATATATATATGTATGTATCCTGTAGTGATTTTCAACACTACTTTTTTTCAGCTGAAAGCAGAAATGTATGATAGCACTACAACATGGTAAATTATACAGGAGATGGTCGGGCTCATATATATATAGAGAGAGAGAGAGAGAGAGATTTGGGTGGCTTATCTATCTTTTGGGCTACCACTCACTCGTGTGGGTGAAGTGCACTTAGAGAAATGGGTTCCGGGTAGATAATGATTTCAAAAGGACAGCTAGAAAGAATAAGGACTCAAACTGGATTGGTTTTGGGTATGAAAAGTGATTGAAATTTCTTCAAAGCAAGGAATAGTGATGATACCCAATGAAAGATATGATACCAAGATTTTGTGCTGCAGGGGGACATGCATTGTCCTCCATCTTTAACCCCACAAACACCAGAAATAAATTGTGTGCTTCTCAACGTCCACTCATCACTAAAGTTTAGCCTATGTAATTGTCTAATTGATTTCCATCAAGACTAGAATCAATGACTCCTTGAGTCACTCGTAAAAAAAAATAGTAATAATAATAATAAAAAATTACCCTTTTTTTCTCTTACGGGTTGCGTACTCTGACTTAAGAGCTTTCTTGTAATTTAATATATGTAATTTTTAGTATATACAGGAGCTTAAGATATATGTTTGGAAGGCCAAGTCCTAGTCCGAGTGTTGTTAGAGAATACTGAAAGTCATTTTAGAGAATAAAATAGAGAATTTGGAGATCGACTGGATTTGTAATTTAATATATGTGGTGGGTGTTTAAGATTTGTGGTCTGACGCCAAGTACTAATCTAACCCTAGTCAGAGTGCTGTTGGAGAATACTGAAAGTCATTTTAGAGAATAAAAGAGATAATTTGGAGGCTGAATTTGTAATTTAATATATGTACGTGAGTGTTTTAAGATTTGTGATGTAAGGCCAAGCAAGTCCTAGACGATTCCTTCATGGTCTTTGAAATATAGTGTGCATGGTCATAGATACCCTTCAAATTACAACTAACTTATATTCGATTGTTCAATCTAGTTCCTGCAATTTTTATGTTATATAATTAAAATCATACCAAAGTTGTCCTTTAAAATATAAGAAAAATTCTATGAAGTAACTTTCACCAAATATTTCAATAAATTAATAACGCAGTTCATCCATAATGCATTCAATCCACAAAATATTAAAGTAGAGGTTAACCCCAAAAAAACTAGCCCTTGTCCGAGTGCTGTGAGAGAACACTGAAAATCATTTTAGAGAATAAAAGAGAGATAATTTGGAGGCTGGATTTGTAATTTAATAAATGTGGGTGTTTAAGATTTGTGGTGTAAGGCCAAGTGCTATCTGAGTACTGTTAGAGAATACTGAAAGTCGTTTTGGAGAATAAAAGAAAAAATTTGGAGGTTGAATCTTGTAATCTCCTTATTTTTACATTACAAATCTTTTTCTAAATCTTCACGATGACGTAGCGTTTACTCAGACCCACATATTCATGATGGGTTTACCTACATTTGGGGTGGATTGGGGAAGGGAAAAAAAAGATATTGAGGGCCTCTCCAGAGAAAGAAATGTATTTGAAGTATATTTGAGGTGGTTCATCACACATGGTGAAATCATTAAGCACGTTTTTGTAAGCAATCATAGTATCTTAAAAATCGTTTTTCATGATAAGTAAATCATCATCATCATCTATCAAAAAGTAGATAACTATGCCTGGAGGGGTTGATGGATGCATAATTTAGATCCACACGATTGTTTCACAAGACAACTAATCATTAGGTCTCTTAATGGATCGGATTTGGATTGGATCCATCAAATTCTAATTTATTAAGTAAACAGATTACTAAATTCGGATCACTAACATGTTTTCGGACTGAATGTTTCAGTCCATATCTTATTTAGGTCGGATTCGAATTCGAACTAAATTCATATTTTGTGACGACCCAAATCCCGAAGGAATCCGGATCATCAAATGGGTCCTAAATCAATCCAAAAGTATCCAAGGGTAAAACGGTCATCTTTGGACAAAAATGTGATTACTACATTTAGTTGGGTCATAAAGTAGTTTATTACAACTTCGATTGGGTGGCCAAGATGCAATTCAAGCAAAATAAGTGAGTTAAGGCAAGAAATGGCAAACCGGTTGATGTATAGATCCTATACATCAACTGGTTTGGAAGAATAACAAAGGGAAGCCAAAAACTCACAAACCGGTTGATGTACAGACCCCATACATCAACTGGTTTGGAAAAAAATAAAAGGGAAGCCTACTGGAAAGATACCAGTCGACTGGTTTGGCCTAGATGTCGACTGGTTCACCAAAAATTGCAATTCCACATTCCTTTGTCCTGTAAATTCACATGTTTCAACTTACATGAATTTAACTACTCACTTCATTCCATTTACATGCTAAATTAATACATGTTAACACCATTTAAAGA
This sequence comes from Cornus kousa, assembly GCA_025631255.1. Classification (NCBI taxonomy): domain Eukaryota; kingdom Viridiplantae; phylum Streptophyta; class Magnoliopsida; order Cornales; family Cornaceae; genus Cornus; species Cornus kousa. Next base: position 5,278,543 of record JAOTQH010000005.1, on the reverse strand, counting down.
TACGACATCCACATCGATTAAGTTCCATCAAATTATACATATACACGCAAGGTTTTCAACATTTTCATTACATCAACAAAGAGAGTTCTAATCTCTATTCACAAACCATGGGTTATGTGCATAGGATTTTCTAACATAATCATTACATCAACAAAATGAGATCCGTTCTCAATAATTACAAGGCCAATTATGGATATGACTTTTGTTACACTTTCAAAATCTATACAAAACAAAATATGGCCCAAAGGCAAAAGATCAAAAATGAGCTTCTCGCATCGCTCAATCTTGAGGTGGATTATCGTCCACCGGTTCCTTCCCGAGACCTGAAAAAAATGTATATAGATATAGGGGTGAGCTATATGCTCAGTAGGTGACACTTAAGACACAATTCTTGTGTCCTAGTGAATCCAAACAAAGCA
>JAOTQH010000005.1:5210930-5222162 GCA_025631255.1 Cornus kousa | reverse complement strand
GTCTTTAAACTTCTTTTTGTTTAAAAGTAATTTAATTTAAAACTAATTCAAGATCATATTAAATTTTTGGTACAAAAATTAGGCATATAAGTAATATAAATTAACCCGAAGTTTTAACCTGAACTCTAACCCCGAGTTGCAAGTTTGAATTTAAAAATAAAATGATAGGTTGAGCTTGGGTTGAGTAGTTAAGGTTGAAGATAGGGTTAAAATTGGGATTGGACTTAATATTTCATATGGTAGGTTAGACTCAAGTGATACCTTAAACCCGCTCAACCCGCCCGAGTTGCAGCCTTATTTTATTGTAGATCTAGAAAAAATCCATTAGATATTATACGCAAATTCATTGCATTGTTTGTGGTTTAAGATAAAGAAGAAAAATGTTACCTCTCCCTATCTCCCTACACCCTCTCATTGTAGGCTTCTGTTGAAGGTCCCCAAAGAAACATTATTTGACAGGGAAAAAACATACACACACAAAAATAAATGAATGGGTAAATGAGAAAAAAAAAAAAAAAAAAAAATAGTACTTTCAAATGCAACATAAGAATATTTTACAATAACTTTAAAATATTAAATTTCTTATTTCTTTTAATTTTTATTTAAACCTATTCAAATCTACAAAGCCCTTCATTGAGTTGGACATTTATAAAACAAAGATTGATACTTGTACAATCCGAAAAATTATTGAATTAAATGCCATATGAGTAAATTAGTTCATTTTTATGGTGTTTCCCTTTTTGTTTTTTTTCTTTTGTACCCTTTTTCATTTTCTCTAATGATCTGAAGAAAATAATATGAAAAAACAATATATACAAAATGATCAATCGAAGTGTTCCAGAGTCAATTGTTTAGCATTCTCCACACCCCTCCTCTCTTCCTCCTCAAGTTATTCTTCGTTGATTGCATCTATATCTATGATGTGTTCTTGATCGAGTGCTGTTAGAATAAGTGTTCACAAAACAAAGAATTTGTTCCTGGACCGTGTAGACATCCCCCGTCACACTATGCAAGTTGGTCATGCCCGAAATCGCTTAATCGTAAGGAAGGGAATGCCGAAGACAGAGCTAGTGACCGGAGTGCAGCCCTAACAAGCTAGTTGTAGTGAAAGGAGGCTGCATTACTACCTTTTCAGGGAGAATAATGCTTATGATATTTTGGTTTGACATTACTTCACACCCCGGCCCCGAGGGTATTTTGGTGATCTACATCATTTTCCATATAAAAAGGAATCGAATGGCTGAGAATCATGCACACCGTCACAGATGATGTGTGTTTGCTGCACCATAATACATCTATCCACCCTCCTCCTGTCTAATCATTTCTTCATTATCTTCTCTCATCTTCTTCGTTACCGACCACAAAACTTTCCCACTTTTTCAGGTAGTTATTTTTCCCGCTAAAACAGAACAATGCCTCTCCACTACTCTCTCTCTACCCCAACTGTTGCTTCCTCTCCTTCCCCTTCCAAAAACCCTCAACATTCCATCTCTCTCTCTTCCTCTTCTCCACACCCTCCTCTCTTCCTCCTCAAGTTCCGTACATCTCACCGCCACAATCTCCGGTACCTGACAACCCTCGGCATCATCAACCCGGAAACCAAATCTCACAAAAACTCATCTCCTGAAACCCTCCACCAAATCCTCTCCACCGTAAACTTCTTCAAATCCAAGGGCTTTAAGGATGCCGACTTCCCCAGACTCGCCTTCCTCTGCCCGGAACTCTTCTCGCCGGTGTTTGACCCCACCGACGTTGAACCCGTCTTGGACTTCTTATCCATTGATTTAGCTGCCTCCGATCAAGAATCTTACGGTCTGATTCTCCGGTGTCCCCGGATTCTGCTTTCAAACGTCGAGTTTTGTCTCCGGCCAACACTTGTCTACCTCCGAGAGATGGGTCTGGAAAAGCTGCACACACCCACTAACCTAAATGCTCATTTCTTGAACACTCGCGTACACAAACTTGAAGAGAAGGTGAAGTTTTTGCAGGGCGTTGGGTTGTCGTACGAGGACTCAGCTAGGGTTTGCGCGCGTTTGCCGGCGATATTCGGATACAGTTTGGAGAATAATTTGAGGCAGAAGATTGTGTATTTGGTGAGGGAGATGAAGAGGAGTGTTGAGGAGGTGAAGGAGTTTCCGCAGTACTTTGCTTACAGCTTGGAGAGGCGGATAGCGCCAAGGCATTTGCATTTGAAGCAGAGGAATGTTCAGGTTCCGTTGAAGAGAATGTTGTTGTGGAGTGATCAAAAATTTTATGCAAAATGGAAGTGACTTTTTAAGTATTGAGTTTTGTCAGTAGTTTTCTTCTTTTTTTATTATTAATTTTTTCTTTTTCTTTACTTATATATGTACATGTGGGTGTATACATAATACATGCGCATTAGCATAATTGGGTTTTTCAAAACGGAAAATGCTTAACATTATTCGTTTAGAAGTAGGTTAAATGTATTTTCCAAATATTATTATTATTATTATTATTATTTTTTATGGGGGGAGCTCAGACAAGAATGCAATACTATTGTGCAAGATCAAGCTGGCATGTCTTCCTCTATGTTGTCATGCAAACTTATCATCATCATCATCAATCATTTATAATATCGGAGCCAAACCTTTTAATTGAAAAACAAAAACACTCATACACACTATTTACTCGCACCCGAGCTTGAACTTCTTCCCCCCTCTTTAAGGATGGAGAGGTTATACCATTGGACTACATGCCTTTTGGTCCAATTTACATGTCGAAAGGAGTATGGTGATAATTTTCATCTAGTTGTCTCTATAAAATGCTTGAAATTGGATTCACCTATTTTCATTACCTTTGGATTTAGATTTGCATATAAGATCAGAATTATATCAAGCGCTTCAAGGACGCGAAACTTGTTCTTTTCAAGGAAAAAAAATGGTTAACGAATTACTTAAGCATGCCAAACTGTCAGCTAGAATAGCAGGTAGTTTTATGACATTGCTAGCAGTTCCAACTAACGGCTCGCTACTTACGTGAATGGAGTTGAGTGGATCATTTTCCGACATATTCAACTACCCGTTCGCTACAATTTGGTGAATAGCATCACTGACTGATTCATCCTCAGACCTAACAGCGAGTTTCATTGCAACCTCCTTCGGCCCATCAATTCCAAATGACAAGCGAACAAGCACCTTTACATTGCCTATGAACACACCGGATAATAAACACGTGTGTGATCTCGAATTGCTTTGGACGACCTCCGTGCCCTGAAAAGCACCAGAAAAGAAACAAAATCAATTTTTATTTTTTTCAGCTACCAGAGATGAATGCAATAAATTACAATCCCCACGTCTGCAATGTGCACCCAAAACATCCTGTCTGGAACCATTTTGAAAAACTGTGAAGGCACTAACCAAAGTTTTACTTCAAGAAACAGGATCAACACTGTGGGCTGCTTAGTTTGTAACTCTACAAATGGTTTTATTTATTTATTATTATTATTATTTTTTCAGGGAACAGAAAATCAGAAAAATTTTACAAAACCTCTTTTTTGAAAACTCAGTTATAAAAGGTCTGTTTTCAGAAAACTGTCTTTTACAGTTCTCAAAAATCAGTATTATGTTCTCTAAATTTTTGAGAACTGTTTTCAGAGTTACAAACCAGGAGGCCCTATACCTTCGTTGTTATATCTTCTTATTCTAGAGAAATGTCAAGTAGCAACTCCATTAGCTACCCTACTGAAATCCATACCATCAGAGGAAACATTCTAAAAAGAAAAGTTTCTACCCTCCACCGAGTCCATATCCATCAAATTTTTTTAAGTAACACTCGTCCATGAAGGATTTTTTGTTTGGAATCATAGGCCCTAGTCTTGTCTTTAAACTTGCCAACTATCCAAAGGTCTTGTTTTTTTAAGTGATTTTTTTTTTTTTTTTTTTCATATTATAACCGTACCTCACAGGGTTGCATGCCAAGAAGATTGATGACCGCACCCACAGCTTCTGCCAGGCTTTCCCTTTGGCCAAGACCATACTCATCTACCCGCTCAGAGTCTGGGCCCATGCTTTCCCAAGCATTCCTGAAATTAGAAGCCCCAACATTTAACATGAAATCTGCAGCAACAACTTCAAGGTCCTCCAATTGGTATTCATCTTCCACACCGTCTTCTTCAGCCTCACCAGTTGTTGGATCGACCTGGTAATACCAGCCAATAGACAAGCAAGGAAGACAATATATTAGTATTTTGTTTCTTAGGTAAGTTAGCTCTCATATTATAATAACAAGCTATTCTAATAAAATAGTGTATAAGTGGCCTAGAAAAAAAATATATTATGGGTCTAAATGGGTTGATTGAATAGAAGAAACATGATAGCTTCTGTTTTGATTAAATGTTCTTAACTGCATCCATGTGAGCTTTAATAATAAGAATATCATTTATCAAACACAGCAAGACAGAATTGTAAAAACAAGATTAAGATATGCAATAAGAACTCCATAATGAATTGGAGACCAGACATATGCACATCCATACACATGTATGATCAAAATATATAAACACAATTACATGTCAATTTATCGACTAGCAATCACAAGTGGACAGAAAGCATTCGCATAATTTAACATTACAAAGAAACTTGCAGTTTTTTTTTTTGGATGGTAAAGCTAACACACACACACTTTTTTACCAAAGGGCCTTTGGCCTAATGTTCCTGCAAGTTTAGTAGTGACAACAAAACTCTATTGAGTGAAATCAGTCATGAAGAGACCAAGATGCCAACCTGATAACCGAGGAGCAGTGAAACTGAACAATTACAAGGAAAAAAGATCTACCCTCACATCCAACTTTCAGCTTTGTTAACAAAGAGAAAACTAGACTAATCAAATTCTTAATGAAGGATGCGGACGAAGCAGGGGCACATCAATAGATAATTGTACTATTATACATAGACGCACACAAATTCCCTTACAAATCATAAAAACTATCCAAGATATGTATATGAATATGAAAACTAAAGTTCGTACCATGTGTGGTGACACAAGTGAATTTCCATAAACATAGGATTACACCAAGGATCGGGGCTAAGCCCATATCTATTCATAATAATATTAGTTGAAATAATAGAAGAATTCCAACGAGATTCCATGGAGCATGATGTTAGGAGTGACTAAAAGAGAAAGGGTTCCTAATCAAAATGTAAGGGAGAAATTAAGAGTTGTTTTAAAAATAAGCGTGTTTGGTAACAATTTAGGGTACCACTTAAATAAGTAAGCACCGCTTAAAATAGGCTAAAATTTTAAGTGAAACATGCCACTCTTATTCCTTAAAATTCTTAAATGTCACAAAGTAGTGGTGGTCCTTTATTTTTTGGATTTTGCATTCAATTTCTTTTAGGTTTTTCTGTTTCAATATATTATTGAAATATATATTTTTTAACTTACGAATCTCGTGGTTTTAAAGTAAGCAAAATTGATGTTTTTTTGCGCTTGAGTTCATTTCCCTTTATAGGGGTTTGAAGATAAGTGTTGTGTCTTTTAGTCTTTCATGAGTGTTGGGTAAACATACTTTTTCTACATGAGTCGTGTACAAATAGTGTGATGTTGTGGCCCGAATTTTGTTTCAGACTGGGACTAGGTCGCAACACAACCCGGTTGACCTGAAAAGTGAGCTTTGACCCGCTTTTTTGCCTATAGGTCTTGGACCCTATTTAGGACTCTCTTATAGTCTGGTATATAAAGGGCATTTAGGGTTTGGAGTGAGATAATGAAAGACGTTGAAAATCATAAAAAGAGAGAGTGAGAGCGAGTGGGGGCTGAAACTTGTAAATCACTTGATTTTCGCATTGTGAAATCTTTAACTGGATCTTCATCGTGGACGTAGGTACAACTTGTACCGAACCATGTAAATCTGTGTTCTTTGTATGGTGTATTTACTTTTCTATCGTGATTTATTCTTGGTTGCTGGCGTTTGATGTAATAAAGAGGATAACAATTTAGTTAACTACTTGATTGATATACTTGCATATCTCATTCACAAGTCTTTGGAGTTGGAAGGCATAGCTAGCTAGCTAGCTTGGTAACCTCTTGGAACATTTATAGCACACTTCGCTAGCTTGGTAACCTCTTGGAACATTTATAGCACACTTCCACGTCCTTAGTTTCTCTAGATTATTCTAGAGTTACAATTTCTAGTATTTCCTTCTTTTTAGATATTTGTACACATATCTTTCATATGTCATTTGTTTAAAGAAAATCTATCTAGATTTTAGTACTCCTTAATATTTTCTATATCAACATGATCATCATCATCATCATCATACTTACCTTTTTCCCAAATGATATTGTTGGGGTTGCGGAAATGCACAAATACAAAGATCCACTGAAAACCAACAAAGCAATCACACACAAACACAATATATAACGAGGTTCGACCCAAACAAGCCTACATCCACAAATGAGAAGAGATTCCATTATGATTCCCGTAGAGATGCTACAACGGTGGAATACCAACACCATGTGCCCCTCCATAAGCATGTCTCCTCGCTAACAATGCCACCAGTGTTTTGTAGTGTCCCGAATATTTCAGCATTTTTCCTTATTTTTAGATTTATTTTTTCCCGAGCATTGTTTTGAGTGGTAGGAGGGTTTTGAGGGTCATTTAGGACATTTTTTTGAGTTTAGAATTCTTAGAAATGCATTACGGGGCATTTCGCCATTTTTGGGTTTTCGACCCCTGGAGGTCCCGTGTGGGCCCAAGGCCGAGTTTTTGTGGTCGGGAATTTTTCTAGGTTTACTTGCATTTCATAACTTTATTATTGGTATGTCTATTTATGTGTATATGTGACATATATGTAGAAAATTATATGAGGATGGCATGGATGCAGGGGGCGTAGGCATGATTTAAATTTGCCGGGGGAGTTAAGAAGTAGGAGGAGGAAAAAAAACAAAGAAAAAGTAATAGGAAAAGAAAAATGACAGAATTTTGAAAGAAGTGAATTAGAGTATGATTGAATAAGGAAAAATTGACTTTTTTTTAAAAGGAAATTAAAGAAATTTAAAGAGTAAATGAGGGGAAAAAAAAAAAGTTAAAGAGAATTTTGGGAATTTAATATATGTAAAAATAATTTAGAATTTCATATATATTATGTAAGGCGGGGCCAGGGCAGGGGGACACGTGCCCCCCTAGGCATATGCTGACAAAGTTGTTGGGCAAGGCAAGAGCTTTCATTTGGTCCAAGAATTGAACGGATTGGAGAAAATCCGAATTTGGAGGGGCTAAGGTTTGGATTTCTTTGAGGTAGGGTTGTCTAACTAGTGTATTCCTAAGTTATTCGAAGTAATTTCATGTTTTCCCCTTTGCAAGCATGTTAATTTGATGATGGTTGTGTAGTTTGGTTTCTAGGGTTTTATATATCAATGTTTCTTGCCTAAGTGTTGGATTACATGTGATGCCATGCTCTCCTTGTTGATAATTAATGAAAACCAAGTTATCCATTTTGTTACTTATTGGATTTCATAGATAATGGGACTAATTGATGCTATCTTGCTATGAAATTGAAATAAGACATGTCTAGCATGCCACGTGTTTGTTTAATTGCCTATGAAAACCTCCGCTTGTTAATTGTATACTTAAGCATGTTTATTGCCTCATATAAGATGGTGTATTAATGATGGAAAGTATGGTTGCTTCAAGTATGGTGTACTTCACCCTCATGGCATCTTACATATCATAGTGTGGGTGTGTAGAGATGTGTGTGGGATTGTGGAAATTGAATTTGAGAGTGTGTGGAGAAAAGGTTTTCTCAAACCCGGTATTGGGGAGGTACCCCTTTATTCGGAGGTGCTAGTTGGTTAATAGAGGCATGGGAGGTACCCACGAGTAATTTAGCAACTTGGGACCCAAATGGTAGTTGGGAGGTAGCTTTTGCCAAGGACGATAGCAAATTCCCCTTAGGGACGGAGGGAGGTACCAACGTGCGGCTAGTTAGCACGTTTTTGGCGTGGGTGTGTGGAAATGTGGGGGGGTGTGTGGTATGTGGATTTCATAATGCATTTCATTCCTATAAAATGATGATGTCCTTTGGATGAATTGAATGGTATTCGTGTAATCCTTATCATAATCCCGTTCCTTACTTTCATTTCTCATTATGTGTAATATGCCTTACTTACTCAACTTGAGGAGACGCCATTTAGGCATTCAGTACTGAGTAGTCGTGCTCACCCCTATATTTATCATTTTCAGGGCACGGAAAGGAGAAAGTGGAGGATGCACCTCCACAAGTTTATATGAGGACTAGTGACCACTTTCAACTACATTTTGTGAAGATCTTAGCATAATGTGAAGACTAAACCCCTTAAAGTTATACATTTTGAGATTTTGATGTATAAACTTGTGGTTGTTGTAATGTGGTCTCAAAGTTGTAAACATATTATTTTGAATGACTATGATCATCTTGGAATGTAATTTGGGCACGTATGTTGACTTTAATTCCATGTTTGTAATGGTAAATTGAACTTGGGAACTATGTTCTTATGTAAATTATTTTGGTTATATAATTCAAATGGACTATGTTTGTAATTGAATCATTCGGTATGTTCATGTTTACGGATGTAAAGGGAACCTTGGATGTCTTATATACCATGTTTAAAACTGGTTGGAAAACATTTCAATGACCTTCCATGGGACCAAAATGGTGTTCATGGCCTTTAGTACTCAAAATAGGCTTTTCTAGGTCATTCTTGTGCATTCTGGCCAAGTTGAACCGATTCAACCCCTCTGAACTGGTTGAAATGTAAATTTGGGTTCCGGAAATAGGCTACTACCCAAGTTGAACTGATTCAAGTGTCTCTGAACCGGTTGACTTTTTGGGCAAATCCCAGCTTTGGGCCCCCAACTTCGACCAGCCGTAACGTTTTCATTTTACATCCAAATGGGGTCAAATTTATGTCCAAACTGACCGCGTTGAAGTCTTCTTTCCAATGATATCAATATCATTTCCAAATTCCAATCATGCTAGGAGTCATGCCCTTTTTATTAAGGTAGGGTCATGAAAACCCCTACACTGGGACTACCCAATTATGGGAAAGCCTCTCTTAACCACTCCATGATAATTATATGTCCCATTTTAGCACCATAGTACATGTTAAACCTACAATGAACCTACAGAAAACCGTTACACTTGTTGAATGACGTTTTTACCCTTGGTTTAGTTTAAGGACTTGGGTAGGAACTTGAACTTGTAACCGCATTCGTTAATGACTCGGATCCACCGGATTTGGGTCGTTACATGTTTTACCTATTTTGCCATCCATAAACTATTTCTAACCATCAACTCCCTCATGAGACTACATCTATCTCAATCTCACAAGACTCAACGCATAACGTAGGTACCTATTTATAGAGCAAAATCACAATTCCTTGTTGAACAATTATTACATTTCCTTAGAATCCAAGACGTTTCTAACAAGAAATTACCTAATAAAATACATCTCTAAAATAGAAACCTAATTAGAATAGAATTTGAGACACAATTCCTAACAATCTCCACCTTGGCTCAAATTCCATTGAGTCAATTATCGCTTTCCATAACAATTGAGCACGACAACTCACACGGCTTCAATCCTGCACAACTTTGATTGTCCCCATTGTATGTTGCTCGATCAGTCAAACCACCAAGGCTCCACCTTGACTACTCGAGCCCCATGCCATGTAAGCCATCATGACTTTTTGACCATAGTGACCAACCAAGCTGATTGACTCCACTCGCTATTGAAACCCATCGCATCACTTATTAAGACTCCTTGTAGTTGGATCTCCTTCACCTTCGGCTTTGATATCAATTTGTTGGGACTACGAAAATGCACAAATACAAAGATCCAACGAAAGCCAACAAAGCAATCACACACAAACATAAGATATAACGTTATTCAGCCAAAACTAGCCTACATGCATGAATGAGAAGAGATTCCACTATGATTCTCGTAGATAGATTACAATGGTAGAACACCAACACCATGTACACCTCCACGAGCCTGTCTCTTCACTAACAGTGTGATGACCTTATAGGCGGGTGTGCCGTGGGCTGGTGCGAGAGACACTGATAGCCTACCACACTGGCGAGCTACGGGTGCACAAGTCCCACATCACCTGGGAGAGGGAAAGGTGAAGTACTTATATGTAGGTGTGTTACTCCAATTGGTACGAGGCCTTTTGGGATAAAGCCCAAGAGCAAAACCGTGCGGGCTCAGGCCCAAAGCGGACAATATCATACCATGTGGTGGAGTGGGGTGTTACACTATGCTTGAAACTGATTAAATCACCTTTCAACTGATCATTAATTGTATTTGGGAAAGAAAAAATAAACAATGAAATTTTTTGGGAGTAAACGGTGCAGTGCGGGTACCCACGGCGTGACACGGTGCGGGGATGGGGTGGTAGCACACCCCGTTTAGCCGATTATTGGCAGGGACGGTTTGGAGAAATTTAAACGGTTGCGGGGGCAGGGGTGGGTACACCCGCCCAAACCTGCCCCCGTTGCCATCCCTGGTCGTAATTAAAGCTTGTGATTTTCACTAGGAAAATAATGGGGTTATAATTTGATGATCATTTGAACCCTCACATAATTTTTTCCAATGACAACCAGTCAGTATTAGGGGTGTTTAAAAAATCCTGTAAACCGAAAAATTGGACCGGACTGTACTGAATTGGGCGGTTTGGGCTAGTTGTACAGCTGTTTGGTCTGATCTTGGGCCCAAAATTATGGAGCCGTAATTTTTCGGTCCGGTCCTGGTTTAGGGTCATGCTGAACCGAATTAGTCCAGACCGAACCGTTACTATGTTATATATTCCCTTTGTCCCTAAATAGAAGTTTATGTTTGACATGCAATTAATGCATTGTCCCATTTTAAAATTATCAAATTGTCCTTTTTAATTTAAATATATATAATTACAAAATTTGAAATTTTTTAAAAAGATAAAGGATAATGATGGAAATATAATAAAAATATATTTTGATTTTTCAATTTGGGACATGTAAAAAGAAAAAAAAAAATGAACTACTAATTAGGGACGGAGGAAGTAAATTAGTAATATACATATATTTCTAATCTAAATCAAGTAAAGTTTTCACGTGCCTCTTTCTTTCTTTTGTTCTTTAAATTTCTTATAAAAAAAAGTCAAATTTTCATTTACAAATATATCTCAATTTTCTTTACTTTGAAATATATGTCAATTTTCTTTCCCTTATTTCTTCTTAATTTTTATTTTTATTT
>JAOTQH010000005.1:5173283-5183402 GCA_025631255.1 Cornus kousa | reverse complement strand
CCCCCCCCCCCAACAAAAAAAAAAAAAAAAAGAAAAAAAAGAAGTATTTATATGCCACTTGTCGAAAAAGAATAACAATGACTGCTGACTGGTCCCACTCAGCATTAGAAACATCCTGTCTCTTATCCTATCAGATGATCCTAACAAGTATCAGATACAAAATTATTATTTTTATTTCCTTAGAAAACATTTCATCTCGTTCTTTCAGACTGCTGTCATTTGATGATTAATTATTTCCTCTATGGAGATTTGTTTGTTGGGACATCTAATCTCAATGAATGTAGTTCAGATGGATGAAAATAGTCAATATTCCTACTGCTAAAGTCACATGGAGCGTATTAATTACTGATTTGGCTTAAATATTTCAAGTTCTTAAATACAATCTACTAGAATGTATTATTTTCCCTTTGACCCTGTGCATCTATATATATGTGTGTGTGTGTGTGTGTGTGTGTAAAATATCTTTTCTAAGAAATTAGTAAATCACTGACCATAACTTTACTGGAAGATTATTTTAGCAACTATTTACATTTTACAAATTTAAAGATTTGCATAGGATAAAAATCAATATCTAGGTTCTCTGAAACAAGTATATTTAGTGCCGCAGAATGTTTTTGTGTTCGTGCTCGATATTTTCATGGCATTATGCTCATATTGTGCCCAAATATTATGGAAAGAATTCCGTTTTAAGTATTTCCCTATGTTATTTGGTATCATGCAATTAGCAAGTGAATATAATTGCAAATTCTGTTGGATATTACTGTCTTAACCTTTCAGTATATTGCAGCGCTAATTGATACTAACACCACTCTTTATATTGTCATTTTCTGGTGGGAATATTTAATGGCATGAAGATACTTTCCGGACACCATTGATGTTGCAAACAGCAGTCAGCAGAGATCCACTGGATGTTGCTAAACATATCAAATATTCTTTGAGCAATAACAAGTATCTGCAAAGGCGCGACACAAGCAATATGGCTGCAATTTGTCATTTCTATTTGTTAGTAAGATACTATATCTAAATGTCAGTAGTGTCTACATGAGTAGTGTCTTTGAAGTGGTTGAGCTTGATTGTATGGTTGCTTTTTGTAAGTACTGCTTTTGATCCGATAATTTCTATTTGTTTGTACGATACTACATCTAAATGTCAGCAGTGTCTGCATGAGTAGTGTCGTGAAGTGGTTGAGCTTGATTGTATGGTTGCTTTTTGTAAGTACTGCTTTTGATCTGATAAATTGCATTTGCATTTGCATTTGATTTAAGCCCCAGGCACAATTTGATTGTTGTTGAAAGTTGAACTTGATTGTACGCCTCCGTATTGTAGCTACTGGTTGATCTCTGATAAAGTTGCATTTGATTTAAACCCTAGGCATTAATTGGTTAGTGCTCTCCATGTTCGCTCATTGTTTCCCATTATCAAACCTTTTGAGGGCATGGTAAAGTTGTGAAGTCAGGTTGGAGGTGATTTGGGCATGGAAAATTTCAGCATTAACATGCTAGCCAACAATTTAATTTAATTTATTTTTATTTTTATTTTTTTGGCCTTCCTGTGAAATGAAATAACAATAGAACAATTTTTATGCACATGTACAAAGGAGATGGAGGCTACCAATGTGGTACAATGATAAAATGAAGTGTATTCATTTTGAATTTAAAATATGCAAAAATAAGTCTTAATTTTCTCTTAAATTTTAAATACGTATGTATCATTGAATTTAGTAGGCAAGTACTGTTCTTTTGTTTGGTTAATTAAATGTACTTTATTTATTATTATTTTTATTCTCCTAGCATAGATTTTGAGGCCTCCCACGTGGTCACAAAGCAGCCAAAAAGTCAAACTCATAGTAATGTTTACAATCATGGGTTGCTTCCATCTAAAGAACTTGTCCCGATGGAGCCCTAAAAAATTTACTTCAATAAGCATTAAGATCCTCCAAATACCTTGCATGACCAGTTAGTTAAATCATAAACATTTATTTTATATGCCTGACGAAGGTGACCCAGCTTCATTTGGAATAATTGTTTAGTCCTACCAATTTTTTTCAATTTAACTGTCAACTTTGTAACACCAAAACATTCATCAAATATATTGTACAATATAGTTCCCCAATTTTCAGAAGAAATGGAGTGGAGAATTAACAAATAAAGGCCAAATGTCCTGTTAGAATCTACTACTATCAAATTTCAGCAAAAAGACATACAATTTCAGTTCACCTAGACATGCATAAAGCATCTGAATATTCAAACCATTGATGAACCACAGTCGCGGCGAAATCAACTTTAACACTAACTATTTATATGCATCTGTAGCCCCAATTTAATTTCTTACATCTTGAGGCAGCAAATAATACTAATACAGAAAACAGCGCATTGAATTGCACAGATTTTGGTGAGAAGTTGCAAGAGATACAGAGCTTCGCACAGATATCGTTTCAGCCAACAACAAATACCTTCTCAATGGCTCAGAAAATGGTTAAGACATCATCTCTAACCCAAGCCATAAGTTGCAAAATTTGGCCTTCCCTGACTATTCATCACCTTAAAAAAGTGGCTTCTGCGAGGAGGGCTCCAATCAGATGCCAACCGCATTTGCTGGTTTAGATGTCGGTCTTTAGGTGCCATATACGAAGAAAATGCTTTCACCTGTGATCTTCAGGACTTAATCCAAGATGTGTCTGCATAAAGCAGCAGAGACCAATCTAAGCTCTTGATTAATCATTAAGAACAAAAAAGGAAAAATAACTTTCCATTACCCTGAAGGAAAAAAGGGTAAACCATCCTTTCCTTAAAATTAGGGATGAAAAGAAAAAAAGAAAAAAAGAAAAAAAAAGTAACGGGCAAAATTTTAATCACATATACTATTACCCTATACAAAAAAGAAGAGCCTTTATTTTTGCTCTGGGTATTTTGATGCCAGGGTAAAGACGGGCCTTTCCAAATTCTGTGCAATTGTAAATAAATATGTGATTTTGAAGTCTACAAGGAAAATAAAATGATCCACATCCAAATGGAATGTAGCCAAAGTGCAGTGATTTAATTTTGACTAAAAATGTAGAATTCCCCAAGTTGATACACATGATGATCAAACAGAACCATAAGATAAATGTATCTTATACCAGTACCATATGCTTGGTCCCCAAATAACTGGTTCAGCACCCAGCACCTGAACGTTTCCACTTGTAGCCCAAGAGATTTACGAATTCCAAAGGTAAAAAAAATGAATAAGTTCTATATAGATATACCTTATATATAGCCGTGTATTTCACCATCCCCAAGAATAAGAATTTTGGGTGCACAGGACTTTTTCAACAATAACTGACATTTAACCTACAAGATGCATGTGAAAATGAAAAACCAATTCTTTCAGGCTATAATGCCAAATGGGTTCAAGCTCATCAGAAAGGAATCCATCTTTTTAGTTCTTTCACCAACATAGTTTTATTCTCTTAACTTCTTGTGTGAAACCGGCTTTTCTTTCCTTGTCAACAATTACAACTTAAGCAAATAGGACCAAGCTGTATTCAGCTGGCTGATTTTGTAAGTTTCCCAAACAGCACTTTAAGAAGTTGGCTACTTCCAACTTCAGAAACAATGATAATAACCATTATAATAAACGATACTCACCTGGTCAAATTAATTGCGAAGCACCACTGTAAAAGCATCAATGAGGTTTTACATGTTCTCAACTAAAGATCACTTCATTCCAATTGATGAAAGTTTGTCCTGATTCGAAGGCCGAACTGAATTTGCCGCCGTTGCAGCAGGAACAAATGGATTTAAAGTGGGAGGACCTGATGTCATTATAGGCCTTGAAACTGGTGGCCTTTGAGAGGTCATGCTCATTGGGGGTCTTGGTGCTGCATTAGCAAAACCCATTGCAACTCTGTTGATGGGTAAAGATTGTTGCATGGGTCTGGATGAGGAAGCTGGTAAGCCAAGTCTAGTTGCGATTATCTGTGCCCGCTCATGGTACAGCCTCTGCCTTGACCTGTCCAATTGTTCCCTTCCCCTCATTACCAGATTTTCCATTTCAGAAAAGAAAGCCAACTTGTTCTCCAACTTGAGCAACTGCAATAAATGCAAACTTCTGAAAACATGACTCCTAAAACCAACAAGAGACTTGAACGATCAAAGCCTGGTTGGCTATGAAAATACCTGCTTTTCGATCAACAATGTAGCAAGTTGTCGAATTTGATCTTCTTCTTGGTTTGCAAGAATCTTTGCCTTTACTGCAGCAGCGGAGATTGCACTAACTGCAGCACGCTTTATCTTATCAATACCGTGATCATTTTTGGTCTGCAAAGGGTCTTCATTTGCATTCTTACTGTCCGAAGGGTCTTCATTTGCATTCTTATTGTCCGAAGGTTCTTCTTTTGCATTCTTACGGTCCGAAGGGTCTTCATTTGCATTTTCACTTTTAGAAGGGTCTGCATTTGCATTCTTACTTTCCGAAGGGTCTAAATTTGCATTCTTACTGTCCGGAGGGTCTTCTTTTGCATTCTTACTGTCCGAAGGGTCTTCATTTGCATTCTTACCATCTTTTGCTTCTTCCTCGCCTGCACCAAATAAATTAATGAGTCAAACAGAAAAGAGAAGGCATTACCCGCACCCCAACACACAAATAACAAGTGACAAACTCCAAATTTATCTCAGTTGTCTGTGAATAACTAAAATTCACAAATGGGCATGCATTTTACCGTTATTCCGAAAATCCACACTTCCAGCCAATTATGATTAAAACTCCTCAACAAGCCGAATTATTCTCCTTTTATTACATAATTCAAAACCATTTACAAGAAAATGTTTCATAGCTAGAAGAAACATCTGAAAACAAAACCTGTAATTGCTCCACTGTCAACCATTGAATTTGATGTCACCAGTTCCTTGGGCTCTTTGTTTTCCAAGGGTAGTGCATCTGCATCCTTTGGAGCCTCTGCACATTGAGAGGACCCACCCCCTGAAGCTTCTGACTCCTTTACAGAACTTGGAAGCAGCTCATCCTTGGATATTAAATCATTCGATTCTTCCATAGCACTCGGTGCCTGGTCTTTTGACAAATCCACATTATCTGTTTCATTCAAAAGAACAGGTGCAACATCCTCACTAGTATCTACTATATTGGGTTCTTTTACAGCATGGTCATTGTCTATACATTCGCCACTAGGAGAAACCAACTGTCCGTTTTCTTCTGTTACAGAATCCTTATCTTTTTCATGGTTGTTATCATTTGACATATCACAGCCATCCAAAACTGCGTCAGACTTTGTCTCTTTCTGCTTTCCATCATTCTGGTTATCATCTTCCTCAGCATCCTGCTGCTCAACAGTTTGCACGACAGATCTGCATATAATATATTTTTATGTCAGACACATCAACGTTGATGAACTCTTGCAACTTTAAACTACATATAACTGAACAAACCTCTCAGAATCAACTGATTTTTTCTTGTCCTCAGGTGGATCTTCCAGAAGAAAACAGTGCCTTGCAGCCAGATGCATGCCAGAGGAATTGCTAGAAATGGTTTTTAAAGAATTACGGGTCGAGGCAGTAGCAACACTAGGATCCACCAATCCTACCAGGAATGCTGCCTGCAGAAGAGAGGAGATCAACATGTAGCACATCAAAGATGTAAGAAAGTTCCATGGGCGTTCAACACTAACTTCGAAGAATAATAACCAGATTTAGGAATTCATATAAAAGTGTAGAGTAAGAATTTATTTAGCATGTCTTTTGACCATGGACATTGTCAGGGAACAAAATCATCAATCATGCTATACCAAGGAAAAAAGAGAGTTCCTTTTCATAAGTTTAAAATGCAACTTCAATTAACTGATTGTATATCATTTTTCATGAACTTAGAATTCAACTAACCAATGCCATGACAGGGTTTGCAGCTTCAGCAAATGAAAGCTGATCTCCAACCGTAGGAAAAGAACCCACAGCTTCAAATGCTTCTGTGAGTGCCTTGAGTGCAAAGTTCTCACTAGTTTCCTTACTAACTTCCAGTTCAGCATCTTCTGACTTTGAAATATCCATTGGGGAGGACAGCATCTGATTTTCATTTGCAACAACTTTACTCTCTGTTGTTTCAAGCGCATCTTTAGGAGCCAAAGAATCATTATTGGTTGAAACTGGATCAGCATTTTCTTTGGAACTCGCATCAATTTCATCATCACAGTCCAGAAAAGTATCCTCAATTGGCATTTGAACAAAGTGCAAGATACATTGAGCTTTGGTTTTTGTGGCAACATGCTCAGCAATCTCATTCCAGTTTTCTTTATAAAGTTCCAATGCTTCAAGGAGGAGGAGGGTCTCCTGATCCGTCCACTTTCCACCACTTACACCAGGAACCTCAGCAGGCTCCATAAGAATGAAATCCGATGGGGACATATCAGAGCCAAACTTCCCATTATTGAAGCACTCAGTACATAAATCAAAATCTGCCTGTGTAACACGAGCAAAATTAGCAAAAAGAGTACACTTCAATGAGAAACTAAGATTAGGGGAAAACATATCAATGTATCATCAAATTCAAGCCCAACACTTCATTAAATGAACATTTATTCAACACAAAACATGCAAAAAGTTTATGCAAGTGACAGACAATTGCTTTATCCATGTTTTACGAGCCCTGCAGAATGATTCATCATGCCTTTCTTCCCCTCAGCTTTTCAGTTTATTCTAGTATAACCTACAGGAATTCTTTATTAACATAAATAAAAATAAAAATAAAATGCTTCTTGTGTAATGAGTAGTCAGCTTCAGGGTTAAGTCATATGGCATAAGCATATACTTTAAGATGGCAGATACAGCATAACAAGACAGTGCAACTAAGTAAAAGCTGGAGATAGAGTAGGTAAAAACTCATCTCGAGGCTTCACATATTAAAAAATTGTGCGTAACTGCACGCAATACTCATTGTGCATTTTTTTTCATAGATATTGAACATTGTACTGTAAAATACAGATTGTGAAAGAAATTTGCTGACTTTATAAACTTGCAAGACAATCCTTGTAGAAAAAATATATGAAATTCAAATATAATGATCTCAAAGGATGAATATTTGTGAAGTATTCCTCATTATTCCCTCACTTCCTCCAACTTTCCTTTAACACCTGTGCAGATTACCAGGCAGTGTAGCAGCTTTTTAAACAATGTTCATTGTTCTTCAAAGAAAAGGGTCAACAACAGACAAGGGTGTCAGAGATGGAGCAATAAAATCTACGTAACAAACAAATCACATTACACAAATAACTTGTCTTTGGAATAAGTTTTGGCCAGTGCAACAAGGACAGTGCTATTCAAGCATCAAATGTCCGACACTTCAGCATGTGAGGCATGTTCCAGCCACCAGGACATGTCATTCAGATCTCAAGATTGCCATTGACATCTTAATCCTTGTCAAAGGGGTCCACATCTTTTGCCAGAGTCCTACTTGGACTTTTTCTAATCAATACTCAAGGTGCAAATATTTGATAATGATGCATCATAAAAAAGAAAGCATTACGGTAAAATTATAAACACTGTAAAAATTTCTGGTTGAAAACGAGTCACATTTGCTAAACTACATTTCACACCATGTTACAAATATAGGCAGTATATTTTATTGAATCATAGGTCACAGTGTCTTTTCTTACAGACCTATCCAACATTTGATTTACCTTGTCCATCTAGTGCCTTCAGACCTTAACTTGGACTATATCACACTTCAGCTCAGTGCTCCACATAGCCTCAATTGACTTGTAGTTGTCTTTGTGTGTTCACTGGAGACAGTATCCTTGATTCTCTTGGAACAAATCCATTCAGTATCCTTATTTAACCGAGAGTATGGATGTCCCTTTAGAGCCAGTTATTTGATACCATACACCATGACCATCCTTGTACAGTTAACCTTCTTAAAAGATTAATCCTACATTACAGCAAGCTTTTGTCAATCAGAATAGCTCCAATATATCCAAAAGCTTTTCATGGAATATCTCTTTATTGCCAGAGATTTGATACCACCATAAACCATGACTATCCTTGTACAATTATACCTATCTTATAAGATTTCTCATTTATAACAGCAAGTTATTTTGTCAATCAAGAAGGCTTCAATAATATATCCAAAAGCTTTTTAAACCTTCTCGTCCTTGATGCTCAATTGTAAGAAACCAAATAATATCACTCTTAATTATCCATTGACGTTTTATTTTCAACTAATCCTTCACGTTTATTACAAAAATTCATTCCACATATACTGTCTTAAGTTTGATAGCACTAGTACCAACTTCTAATTTAGTGTTTTATCCCACATTTTTCTTATCAACTTAATCTGTGCCATCAGCTAAATGCATAGACCATGAGATCTACCTTGTATACCCCTTTCAAAATGTTTCATTAATTGAAAGACCTGATGTTAATTACTGAACTTTCAACGAAAGCCAATAAAAACAGGATTTTTTCTTTTTCTTTTTTTGTTCCTTCCTTCCATTGTTTTCTCGACAACCTCATAAATAAAGTACTACAGAGTAACAGATAGTTCATTCCTATTAGCCACTAGATATCACAACTTCGGACTTACATTACATTCATACAGCTTTGTTGCCATGTAATATTTTAATATAACCAAGAAACACATCACACCTTTGTCACCACCATTGTTCGAAGGTAGCAATTGATCATGCCAAGCAGTATGACAATCAACAGCCAGAAAGTCTAGTTCAATTTCTCAACTGCTGACCACAGTAGGCTACATGTCTAGGCTTACAAAACCCACATTCTTAAATTCCATGCACCCTAATACCTTTCTGCATATACTGAACTTAAGCACTAAACTCGCTTTAACATATGACAGGTCGCAAGGCTTAATTGTAATCACCAACTGCAACTATGCTGCTTTTACCAATATGGCTAGCTCGAATCATTTTCAACAGTTAACCTGATACTATATCGTACTAAAACTCCTCTTAAAGTATGTTGAAGCATGCATAATAACATGCAAATTCTCCATGCCACATGTAGTGCTATTTCGGGAAGAAGTTCTTCAATACTTCAATGTTTATGTTTCCGAATATAACCATCCATTCCACTTTGAAAATGTTGGTTTTAACAATTAAAATATAAGTTTGGAAAAAGGAGAGGGAGTCATATAATGGGGAAATGGTTTCGCACTCTAATGTTCCTAAACCACAATAGAAACTGAAGAACTTAATAATAAGCCTAATTGCTTGGAGTTGGCTATATCATTACAAAAACTGAAGAACATAATAATAAAGCATAATTGCTTGGAGTTGGCTATATCATTACAACATTACAAGGATGTAAGGAATTATATCGCATTGAAACATCAGAAAATTAAAATATTATTAACTTCTTAAAGTACCAGCAATAATTTCACAACAAAAACAAAAGAAGCTAATAGCATATTTAAAAAAGAAAACAAACAACTCTCAGAACGTGCTTTCAATCTTCCTATGTTCCTTTGATTTCAGGACGATTGAAAGCAGATGATTGTAAAGAGCTAGTTAATAAGGTTAATAAGATTACAGCTAGAATTCAGTTTTGGAGTAGCAAAATTTCTCTCATTGGCAGGCAGAATACAATTGATTTCAGCAGTGCTTTTCTCAATACAAGTCTACCAGGCTTCTGTTTTTATCCTCCCAAAAAAGGAAATTAAAATGGTGAATGACATTCTGATAAAGTTTTTATGGAAGGATCCAGGTCTCGAATCTGGGGGAAACAAAGTAGCATGGGATCAAGTCTGTTTACTTAAGGAATAAGGAGGATTGGGGATAAAGAATATGGAAGATTGGAACAAAGCAGCCATGATGAAACACATATGGAACTTGATGCAGCCAAATTCTGATTGCCTAGGGGTTGTTTGGGTAAGGAAATACCTGTTAAAGAGGAAGAACTTGGCAGTTGTCTTCTTCTCAGAACAGTACCCAGTGTCGGAAGCAGATCCTAAAGCTGAGAGATGTAATGAAGGTGATATTAAATCTCAGGTGGGAAATGAAAAGAGTATCTCACTGTGGAGTGATTACCGGTTACCTAAGAAACACGGACACGGATACGACACGACACGGACACGGCGACATGGCAAATCCAAAAAAATTAGGACACGGACACGGCGAAT
>JAOTQH010000005.1:5124572-5139754 GCA_025631255.1 Cornus kousa | reverse complement strand
AGGGGCAAAATGGGAAACAAAAGGGTAAAATGGGGTTTTAAGTTTTACTTTTTGTAAAAAGTTGTCAGAGGGACCTGTTATGCACCTTTTTTAAATTTTGTGCTCTTGCATACACTTTTTCAAAAAGTAGGAACCTGTTCTACACAAAATCTATATATGAGGGGGGTTTTTTGCACTTAACCCAATAATAAAACATTTTAGCACTCTTATTGATATCTGTTTCAAAATAGAAATGCCATTTCATCTTTTTATTTTCCCCATTAATTCTGGAAATGAAGAAAATACGAGATTCCCTATTTAACTCTTGGCTGGTGATGTCTTCATTGCTCACTTTACTCCACCCTGAAAACACACCCAACACGCGCTCTCTCTCTCTCTCTCCCTCTCTGCGGCTGGTAAGTGGCACCACTGTCAAGAAAACAGAGAGAAGAAACATATTTCCACGGATTTCTGACAAACCATTAGTGTGTGTTTGTGTGTGTAAATACATATACCTGCCGGTGTTTCCGAATACCATTTTGGAAAAAACCTATTTCCGTTCCATTGAAGCAGAGAAATCAGATACACACTCTCTCTCTCTCCTCCTCTGCTTCTCTCTTTCTAAAATTGAGACACAATAAAGAAGCCATGATGGGTCGCAGAGACGGTGCGTTGATGAGGAACACCGGACGCTCTCTTCGCGGTTCGAGAATCGCCATTGCTGTTGCGGTAGGTGTGCTTCTAGGATGCGTCTTCGCCTTCTTCTTTCCTCACGGACTCTTTCTTTCCAGTTCTCCAATTCTTCGGGAAAGAATATCTAAATCAGATATACAGGTCCGAACTTTTACGCATTATATGTATGTTTGTGTTAGATTCTTTCTTTATCAATCGTTGTTAATTGCCCGATAGATTGTTTATGCAAAAGTTGTAGCATTCGCCTTCTTCGTGGAAAAAGACACTGTTTTGAGTTGATTTTGCATGCAAATCGCAATACTGAATTTAGTAATTGGTTTGGTGTATGTTCTGCTGATTCCTGTGGGAAAAATAATACTTAGTTGATAACTAATTAACTATTGATTTGTGTGAAGACAATAATAACAATACGTATGCATTTGATTTGCAATTAATTTCCTGTTGTTGTTTGACCTCCATATATATGTATGTATATATATCTTTGGCTGAGCGTTGAAGCGAGAGTTCAGAGCAAATCATGAAACTTCAAATATTACTTATAATTGAATAATGAACAATGGTTGACTAAAAATAAAATGCAAGATTACTAAATTTAAAAATGTTGGAAGGTAAGACTTGTCTGCGAGGGCATGAAGACCAATTGCAGCAAGATGCGCACCATTGTTGAGAACCCTTCCCATGAATGAAGATTCCTTTTGAAACCTATTCCACCTTGCCCCTTCTTGAGGTTGAGGTGGGTTTGGGTTGCCCCACTATTTGTAATTTTGAAAAAAGAGAAGTTCACTCCTAAACAAAGTCAATCTATGTATAAACTAATACTATAATTTAAGGCATTCATATATAAAGTTTGTTTTAGAAATACAAAATTGCGAAGAAGAAAAAATAGAAAAAATTGGGAGGTGGATTGAGGTTTGCATTTCTAGATGGCTGGAGTGTGTAGGGGGATTGCCTTGTATTATTGGCATTTGTACTCAGAGGGGTCTAGTTGGAGACCTTTTCTAGATGGGCTGGAGTTTGATTCAATTTCTGCAGAGAGGGATTGGTTGGAGAGATTGTTTAGCGAAGAGGAAGTGCTATTGGCGTTGAACAATTGTAATGGAGATGAAGCTCTAAGGCCGGATGGGTTCACTTTGGGTTTTTTCCAAAAGAATTGGGAGGTGATTATGGGGGAGGGGTTGGAGGATGTGAATGCATTTTTTTTTTTTTTTTTTTTTTTTCTTTCCTAGTTGGTACTCACACACACTTGTCTCTTCTGAGACTTGAACCCCTGACCTTCCTTTGAGAAGTAAGAGGCTGATACCGCTAGGCCATGGGCCCGTTGGTGATGTGAAGGCTTTTTATGTGTATGGCAGGTTCGAGAGGAGAATGAATGCATCCTTTATTGCTCTAATCTCAAAGAAAGGGGGGAGCTATGGACATCAAGGATTTTAGACTTACTAGTTTGGCAGAGATCATCTTCAAGTTAATAGCTAAAGTCCCAGCATCGAGGATGAAAGAAGTCTTGGATCGATACCTTCATGGGTGGACGCCAAATACTAGATTTGGATGGAGTCATCTTGGAGTTTTAGAATGCCTTCGTGGGTGGGGCGCCAAATACTAGACTTAGCTCTGATTGATAGCAAGTGTGTGGATTCACTTTGAGCAGCGGGACTCTGGGAGTGCTTTACAAGCTGGGTGTTGAGAAGGCCTATGAACATGTGAATTTGGGCTTCTTGTTATATTTGTTGGAAGGATGGGATATTGGGTCTGTGGAGAAGGTGGATTGTGGTTTGCATTTCTGCTATGAGGTTGTCGGTGTTGGTTAATGGTCCCCGTCCAGATTCTTTAGAAGCTCATGGGGATTGAGGCAAGGGGATCCATTATCTCCATTCCTCTTCCTTGTAATGATGGAGGTGTTAAGTCGGTTGATGAGGAGAGCCGCAAAGATGGGGTTCATTCGAGGATTCAGATCATAGTTGTTAAAGGCTCAAGGCGCACTAAGGCGCCAAGGTCTCCTGTAGTCCGAGGCGCAAGGCGAGGTGTGGGCCTCACTGAAGCAGCGCAAGTTAAAAGAGAGAGAGAGAGAGAGAAGGGAAAGAAATAAAAAAACAGAAGTGCTGAACATATTTAGCAGATTTGAAATTTTGAAACAGAAGTGCCTTGTATGTTAAATATGCTCTCCTATAAGATTGTCTTTTCCTAAAAATACAATATATAAAGCACTTTTTTTTTTTTTTTTTTGATAAGTAAACAATATATAAAACACTTTATGCTACTGTGATTGTTATTTAATCTATTAGTTGAAGTGAAAAACTTCCTTATGTACATAACTTGAATTAATCTATAGGTGGTAAGGAAATAATGTACCCAATTTGATGGTATATGCAGTCTAATCTTATAGAGCAAAGATAACTCATATTAGTGGTAGCGGTTTCATCATCAAATTGGCAGTCTTAGCAAAACTTGCCATGAGACATAGTATCTATGCTTAAATATGTAAATCTATGTCTTGTTGGGGTTGTCTTCATGTCCATAAATATTATATTTACCGCCTTCAAAGCGCGTATCATCATTAGAAGCTTCCCTTGGTGGGCTATAATCAGTTTCAGTTGAGTTAATCAAATGAACCATCATGTGATCTCCCGAGGATCCTCCATAGGGGAAGCCCTTGTTGCAAAATTATTGCACACATGCGTTAGTTTTTATCACAGGAGATTGGCCACCTCTACAATCTGAATAGTCGGAAATCTTCATCCCATGCCATCTATCAAAGGTTACCTCCTGATCCTACACATTTATCAAGATTGGGTCACTTGCTCATCACTGTTGCTGTTTTTCAGACAATCAACCTTATTCTAACATTCAAGATCGAATTTATTTTAGTAATTTATATTAAATCTCTATAGAATAAGAACATTATACGAGTCTTTAAGGTTGTACCAGGCCCCACATCTGGTATATAAGGATCCATATTTTACAAAATATTTTGTGCAAACTGCAAAGATTATACCAAGAACATATATGAACAAAAAAATTTGGTTTGTAAGAACTATATAGCATGGAACACTGGAAAAGTTTACATTTCTTTATTCTCAAAACTAAATTGATGTTACATGCACCAGTAAACTTTTAGATGCAGTAGGCTAGCTGGGAGACTCCTGGTTTGGAAATGCATTCATATCCGGATGTTCAACATTGGACATAACAATGCAAGAACAAAATGACTAAATTACCAATCATATACAATTTAAACCTTCAAAATCCATGAATTGGTAGTGTTTAAGATTGTCATGTCAACATATAGCCACATTTGGCTATGTTCCTTTCAGTGTATGGAGTTCATTGGGTTACACCAGGTTCTGCTATGGAGGCTTTCGAGTGTTGGAGGGGATGTACAGTGGGGATGTATGCTCGAGATGTGTGGATGGCAGGGCCCTTACGTATTTGGTGGGACTTGTGGCTTGAGAGGAATAGGTTGTTATTTGATGGTGTGGAATCTCCGATTTGGGTGCTGAAACATCACATTTTGGGTTCTCTTCTTTTGGGTTTCAGGGCAAATGTGTGCATCTGTAGAGGAGTTGGTAGATTTTTTGGACAGCTTGAGAGTATAGAGAGATGTATTAGCGTTAGTGGAAGCTATGACTATTCGCAAGGAACAATAAACAATTTTGAATCCACAAAGTCAAGAGATAAATTCACAGAGAAAATCTGACGTTGTATTGATAATTGAATAGATAAATTAATTCTGCTCTCTGCAGTACGCATATTTATAATAAAAGAAAACCTAACACTAGAAGGAAACTAATCATAGAAATAAGCCTAAAAATAAATTCTCTCTAAAAATTCTGAAAAAAATAGAATAAGAAACTTAATCAATAAAAACTGCCAAATATATATTCAGAACAATTTGACTTGGTTTAGACCTCTAAGAAAAATCACGAAATATTCGGCAAACTCCCTACAAGGCAGAAAAACACGATTTCGGAGTCCTGATTGAAGGTTTTCTGCTGCAAAATGACATGTCCCACTAGCTATAACTAGAGGGTTCTTCTTAATGGGTCGTTTCCACCCAAAAAACATTCCTTTTTGGTCGAAAACCGGCTTATCGAACTGACTGAAATTTTTTCCTACATCAGTCCCCTCCACTTCAAAAAAACTCGTCCTCGAGTTTGGCCATGAATAACGTGAAGTCCTGCCTACCACAAAAGCATACTGTTACCTTGAAAACACGACACCAAATTATCTTCATTGGCACCTTCCGAAATAAAATTTTCTTCACTTGCAATCTGCTCACATGATGATTCTTCAACAACTTGATGCTTGATTTCTTCCATACTATCTTGGACATGTAATTTAGAAATTTCATTGACCTCATTATCACCTGGTTCATGTTGCTCACTTTTAGCATCAAAATTCTTGTCATCATCCTCTTCTTCTGCTGTCTGAAGTTGTATTATTGGAATCCTTTTCAGAAACCTTACTTGTGACTAAAGCATGGACAACTTCATCATCCTCAACTACAAGAGGAACAACATAACTTTGCTTCCAATCAATTGTTTGAGAATCATTGGTTGTTTCTACAAAATTACCACTATTCTCCTTCGTGTATTCGTTGACAAACTTAGTCTCTTTCTAACAATTCTTCTATTTTTGATACACCATCTGCTCAAAATCAAACGGAATAAATCTAGCCATCAATAACTTTTTCATCTCGTACCACAATTGTGCAGGCTGTTTTTTCTCGCATTATCAGAGTTGTTGTACTTGTATCAATTCCCACCAATTTGAAGCGTCTTTTTTAAGCTTGAATGCTATAAGTGGAACCTGCTTGTTTTTGGGTATAGCAAAATACTCAAAAAATTCTTACAACTTCATCAAGCCAGTCCAAGAAATCCTCAACATGAAGATGTCCATTGAAACTGAGTTGATCAAGTTTGGCCTGAAACTCACAATTGTTCGGATATCTACGATTTTTGTTTCATCTGCCTCAATCACTGAATCTGAATTCCTCATCATCTGAATAATCCGCATAACTGACATAAGCGGAAGTTATGATTGTTCACAAGGAATGATAAACAACTTTGAATCCACAAAGTGAAGAGATAAATTAACTGTGAAAATCTGATATTATATTGATAATTGAATAGATAAATTAATTATGCTCTCTGCAGTACACTTATTTATAATTGAAGAAAACCTAACACTAGAAGGAAACTAAAAACATAAGGAAACTAATCCTAGAAAAATAAATTCTCTCTAGAAATTCTGGAAAAAAATAGAATAAGAAACCTAATCAATAAAAGCTACCGAATATAAAAATTCAGAACAATTTGACTTGGTGTAGACCTCTAAGAAAAATCACGAAATATTCAGCAAACTCCCTACCAGATATAAAAACGCGATTTTGTCGGAGTCCTAAATGAAGGTTTTCTGCCGAAAAACGACATGGCCCACTAGCTATAGCTAGAGGGTTCTTCTTAAGGGGTCGTTTCCACCCCAAAAAACACTCCTTCCTAGTCGAAAACGGGCTTATCGAACTGTCTGAAATTCTGTCCTACATCATGTATTCATTTAGCGCTCTTTAGTGAAATTTTACTTACCAAAAAATATGCAAATAGGAAGGGATGGATCCTAAAGCCTGTTTGTGACCGGGTTACCTCAATTCACATTAAAGTAAGTGGCCATCGGCAAAACATATAGTGACACATGATGCACAATTAAACTACTGTTTTCACAGAGACCTCCCAAATAAAAATATTCTAAAATTTTATTAAAATTCATGTGACACTTGGCTAGTGCAAATAATCTTCCGAAGAATGATTAGGGGCACAGAGTATCTTCAAAAGTTAAGGTACTCAAAGGATTAATAAATAGTACATGCACAGCAAGCCCACTGGTGCAGTTGGGAAATTTTAAAGCAGTGAAATGTCAGTTTAGACCAGGGAATTTTGAATGACAATGCGAAACAAAATTGGATATTTACACACAATCACTAAGCAGTGCACCCTGGTTCATCACATCTTTTCCGTAATATTGTATTCTAAATTGGCATCAATTCTAATTGAACACAGTCCCCTATAAAGGAAGATCAAAATCTATAAATATGGCCATTATAGATTGGCCACTTGTAAGCTTTTCACCAAAATTCAATAAGCATGACTACCATCTATTACAAAAGAATAAATTTCAATCATTTACAAATATATATAACTATATCCACATGAACTATATATACATACATGTTGAATTGTTTGTCCAAGAAAAGAAGCCTGCACTCTGGAGTAAGCTGTTCATGGAGATCAGAGCCAATCAGAGATTAACAGTTCAATAACTCTCCTTTGACTACACAAAAGATTCCAAGAAGTTTCAATATGATTGGGAAAATCCATTGAAAGGTGGATAAAGTGTGAGACACAACCTTTTTCCAAGCCTAAAGTAATGACACCCCAGCTAGACAATTCAAATTGGATGGAAATCCTAATCACCATGCACACAAGGTAGTGAATCTAACTCCTAAATGAAGTGATACCACCTCTCTCATGACAACTAAAAAACCGTTATGGGAACCCCACTAGTACCTGTCGGTACTTCAGCACTCTGCAAATCTCATCTCCTATCATTTCACTCTATATAATTTTTTTTATTTTCGTCATTTTAATTATCGCATACAGGTTATGATACACTATAATGCGCAAGACATGCAACCCATTTATATTGGAGTTTGAGATCACTATTAAGATTGCTAAAAAGAAGTGAGTTAATAATTAATTGTGATTGAAGAAAAATAAAACACAAGAATGCTAAAAGAAGTGAGTTAATATTGGAGTTTGAGATCACTTTTAAGATTGCTAAAAAGAATTGAGTTAATAATTAATTGCGATTGAAGAAAAATAAACATAAGAATGCTAAAATGTAATTATATTAGAAGGAAAGACTTATTTGTTGAGGCACGAAACTTAAACTGCTGTCCTTGGCGATTGCACCCATTAGGATTGCATTACTCTAGATATGTGTCATTTTGGTGCGGTGGCTCCTAGGTGAAGTCACCCACCAGGATACAGTGACAGCTCCCAGTTGTGTGCACTAACAATCATGAGCTTGAACTCATGAATGCTGCTGAAAACATAATATTGTAAATAGTCACTGTTGAAAATTCATCAAGTAATTGGCAGAAGTTTATTGGAAAGACGTTAAAAAGAAACATAGTGGCAAGTGGTTGAGTATTACTGTGAACTGCTGGACCATGACTGGAAAACCGTTAAAACAGAAGGCTTGATAGCGATGAAGTTTAAAGGAGAGAGAAATTGATAGATTACTAGGGTGGTTTCCAGGGGTCTACCAAGCAGCCCTTTGTACAGCGGGTTGGTGACCTGGGTTATAACTTCCATTAATGACCAATGACAAGCACATTAAACATCAAAGGGTCAAGTACATAAAAACCCCTTTGGTTTACATTTTGTGCACGTAACACCCCTATTGTTTATTTTGTTTATTTAAGTCCATACTCATCTAAATGTATTGCAACTAGGGGCCTCTTGTCAGACTGCAGTTAGAAGAGGTCCGATAAATAGTCATGTGCCATGCACATGACATTTTTAAGATCTGAAATGCCAAAATGCACTCTCTCTATTCTGAGAATACCCTTCACCGTATTCTATATATATATGTAGGCATATGTTGCCCCTCTTCTCTCTATGCGTGTCGTCTCTCTCCCCCCCTCTCACTCACTGCCCTTCACCATATTCTAATAAGAAACTCTGTGATTTGTCATCAAACTGCTTCTCCCGAGAACATCCATCAATCGGACGAGCTATATTAGATTTGTCATCAACCTGCCTGTTGCCAGCAAATGCCTGAAATTTCACAGCCTAGTTCCGTATCCAATTCAAACCTGCAAACAGATCATAATCTTCTTTACTTGTCCCAATGCTGTTTCTCCCCTTTTTCTTTTTTTCTTTTTTTTGACAAGTAAAGATGTATTAAGAAGCCTTCAAAAGGGGAACTCATCCCTCAGAAAATACAAAAGTCCAAATAGGGCCTCCAATGCTGTTTCTCCCATAACCTCCATAGTCCACTTCCAGGTCCTCAAGCCAACCCGCAATTGCTGTAAAAGTAATACTTATTCCGATACCAAATTGATCTGAAGACAATAGATCAAGAATGTCTATAGAAACTGACTCCGGCGACCACCCTATCAACTTCTTTTTTTTTTTTTTGATAAGTAAGAAATGTATAAAAAGCGCTCAAAAGGGGAGCACGTCCCAAGAGAACAACACAAGGCCAAAAAGAGCCACTAAGCCTTCAAAGAGGCCAAAAAATCGACAATCTCCTCTACAGATCTATAATCTCTCCCTGAACCCAACAAAAAAGAGTGGAAAGAATAGAGAACTTAAAAAAAGAAATAGTCCTCTCCTTTCCATCGAAATATCTCTTATTCCTCTCGAGCCAAAGACACCACCACACACAAAGAGGCGTAGCCCTCCAAGCGTCACGAATATGAGCCCCCACAGAACAACCTCTCCAAGCCTCAATCAACCCTCCAAAGGATCCAGGCATGACCCAGTGAATGCCAAATAGACCAAGCATCAAAACCCAACGGTCCTTGGCCATGGTGCAATGTAAAAGAAGGTGATCCACTATCTCCTCATCACAGAGGCACATGTAACAACGATTGACCACCACCTGATTCCTCCTCCTAAAATTATCCTGGGTTAAAATCTTTCCCAAAACAATGGTCCAAGCAAAGAAGGCCACCTTGAGAGGAGCCTTTGAGTGCCAAACAGACTTTCAAGGAAAAGGACCTCCAGGCTCTTCTGAAAGACACCTGAAGAAGGACCGAATATCGAAACGACCCTGAGAGCTAGAAGCCCAAATCCAACTGTCAGAATCCTATTCCACTTGTTTTTTGGAGTTGCTTTATTGTTAGGGAGTTATGGTTGGGCTCCCTCCCATAATTTAAGCAATCCTCGACTTCCCTATTCAAATGCCACGGCCTAACAAAGCTGTCCTCATTCCTCTCCAGAATCCCTTCCAGAAGATACCCATAAGCAATCCTCATAGGTGAAACAAAATTGTCTTCATACACATGGGCTGGAAAGACTGGATGATGCATAAAATTCATGGCCATCCTAAACCTATCTAACCAAATCTTTTAACTCAAACCACCCTAGATTTAGTCTGTAGTTTTAAAATAAAATATAAAAACAAAAAAATCAAAGAAGATGAAGGGATTTATGGACATGAACACAATGATTATGGTATAAACAAAGGAAGATCCAACAAGAAAACTCTCTTTTGGATGACAAACTAAAAAACGCACCTAAAATTTCACAGAGTAGCCATGAGAGTTTAGCGTCGAAGTATGAGGGCTGCTTTAGTCTTTTCTCAGCTTCAATATTTTTTATTAATTGTTTTTTTAATTCAGAGTGAGGGGTACTTTAGTCTTTTTAAAGTTCTATTAATGATGGATTGATGTCAAGCCCTCTGTAGCACCTAAATTGAATGAGGGGTGTTTAGTAATCAGTAGGGGGTTATATACACTATATGCATACTATAGGGCTATTTTTTGCACTTCACCCAACATCATATGATTGGTTAGCCCAAAAGATTGGAATTGATGCCTAATAGTTAGCACATTCAGTATACCATTAACCCATTTATTATTTTGGTTACTGATCCGATGGATAGAATGTAAAACAGAACCAGACTCTCATGCGCCTAGCCTGGGTTGGAACAGAGCAGCACGCAACAAGCTTTGTAACTATGCCATTCTTTGCAATGGTAATTGTGGACGAGGTGGTGATGGCCACTTACCATAACATATAGTTTCATTGTGCTGAACTCTATCAAAAGAAAAGCCTCTTGTTTCAAGCATTTCTTATTTTAAGGTCACTCGCTCAACTTGTTTGCTCACTCTTTACCCTATGCGTTTGCTCAATAGATTAAGAGTTTGTAGGACCTCTTTGAGCACTACACTCCTTGTGAAGAGGCAGTGTAGCGCTCACTGCAGGACTTCTGGCACCGAGTGACGTGCTTTTATGCAGCTGAGCGCAGCCTAGTGCAGTGTGCACTGGCACATGCATGTGGTCCTTTATCAAACTCCTGACTAAGCAAGCTCCTGACTAGGCCCAAATACATAATCTAATATAAACCTCTTTGTGTCTCTTGTTTAGGTGATCTTGGACAAGTATTCTGTGTGTTTAAAGTATCCCAACAATAATGAGGTCCTTGGACAAAACCATAGCCTGTTCGATGACTGGACTTTGATTTAGAAGTATTCTTGTCATTTCATGTGAAGCGGAAATGCCTTTTGCTGAATCATTTGGGACCTGGAGGCTGGAACTGAAGTTCATCAAATAGATGTACCAAAAGCTACTTAATTTAGATTTTATTAAAGAAAGAACAATACAACTTCAAGGTGCATAACCCAGGATAGAAGAAACAGCCCAAGAAAGAGCAAAACCAAAACTAGTTTTCTCTGCACAACAATATATGAACGCCAAAGAAGAAAGCTAAAACTAAAACAAGCTGGAAACAGATTGTAAGGAATTGAGCTAAACCAGAAACAGCCAAGCAACAGAATGAAGATTTCCTAAATATGGCCAAAAGCTAAAATGCATGAACTGAGCTAATTAACCATCAACAAACACGTAACATATGTTGATGCTCCAATTTAGTATATATTAAATATACTAATTGATAGATATATTCATTTGATTTCTGTTTTATAATTTGTTGAAAACTTCTGTACTGTATGCGTGCATCTTGAATACATTTATGCTAATTTATATCATTTATTGCTCGTAAAGCTGTTCCTATGGCATTGGACTCTCTTATGTTTGAACTTCAGGCATACCATGTGGTCCATAGACATAATTATTTTCTGTGAATGTGTTTGTTAGGTTGGTTCAACGCCGTGTGAATCATCTGAACGGATCAACATGTTGAAATCAGAGTTTGTAGCGGTGTCTGACAAAAATGCAGAGTTGAAAAAAGAAATCAGGGAATTAACTGAAAAGCTTCAGTTGGCCGAACAAAGGAATGATCATGCACAGAAGCAGGTACTGGTGTTAGGTGAGCGCCATAAAGCTGGTCCTTTTGGTACGGTTAAGGGTTTAAGAACCAACCCAACTGTTATTCCTGATGAATCTGTGAATCCAAGATTGGCAAAGATACTGGAGAAAGTTGCTGTTCGGGGAGAGCTTATACTCGCACTTGCGAATTCAAATGTGAAAGACATGTTGGAGGTATGGTCCACTGGCATCAAGAGAGTGGGTATACCAAATTATCTAGTTGTTGCACTGGATGAAGACATTGCCAATTTTTGCAAATCAAATGATATTCCAGTGTATAAGAGAGATCCAGATGACGGTATTGATTCAATTGCAAGGACAGGAGGAAACCATGCTGTCTCGGGATTGAAATTCCGGATCTTGAGAGAGTTCATGCAGCTTGGTTATAGTGTTCTTCTATCTGACATTGATATTATCTACCTGCAAAACCCTTTTGATCATCTTTGTCGGGATTCAGATGTGGAATCCATGACTGACGGTCATGATAATATGACTGCTTATGGGTATAATGATGTTTTTGACGAGCCTTCAATGGGTTGGGCTCGTTTTGCTCATACAATGCGAATATGGGTGTATAATTCTGGTTTTTTCTATATAAGACCAACGATTCCTTCAATTGAGCTTCTGGATCGCGTGGCTAGTCGGCTCTCTCGGGAACCAAAGTCTTGGGACCAGGCAGTTTTTAATGAAGAGCTCTTTTTCCCTTCACATCCTGGTTATGATGGCCTTTTCGCTACTAGGAGAACTATGGATTTTTATCTGTTCATGAACAGCAAAGTCCTCTTTAAGACTGTTAGAAAAGATGCTAACCTGAGGAAGCTTAAACCAGTGATTGTTCATGTAAATTACCATCCTGATAAGCTTCCAAGAATGAGAGCAGTGGTTGAGTACTATGTTAATGGCAAACAAGATGCATTGGAGCCCTTCCCAGATGGCTCAGATTGGTAATCCTATTTCTGCTCTCAAGCTCCAAAAGGCTTGTACTGTTAATAGTTAATACCTTATAACATATATTTATGTCAAAATTGTACTCGAGTGTCCAAGAGCAATATGAGTTCCGCCTTTTTATTCTACTAGTTTGCTTCTTTCTGCCACTGTATCTTCCATCTTTACAACTGATTTCTATACGATATCCGTCTTTGCTAGAAAATGCATTTGGGATTTTTAGGTTCTATTTCTTCATATCCTGAAAAAAAGAAAAAGAAAAAGAAAAATTGCAACTGGGGATTTACTTTTTTGTGTTTCTGCTTAAATTTCGAAGTGCCGTTTTCTTGCGTTGTTGCAAGCTATGCGGCAGTGAGCTCTCCTTCCTCTACCAATGTCTTTTCTATCCAGAAAAGGCATTCTCATTTATCTTTGTTTTCACATGTACGATAAACACAGCTTTGCAAATGAGTAAAAAATCTAATAGATAATTACTGAATTGAGTTAAAATTTGAGAAATTCACTTACTTGACCTAGCTTATCGATCATATGATTTATGTAAATCCCACAATCTACTGGCTTGAGACATGTAATTATACATTTTAATGACGCTGAAAACAGTGAATTCTTGATCCTGTTTAGGGTTTGGTCTCGGTATATATTTTAACAAATTGGACATGGATTTTTAACTCCATTTTACCTTTCTAAAGGGGAAGTTGGGTGTTCGAGCCTCAGTGGAGGCATCACAAAAAGATTCATCTCTTTGAGATTCATTCATGCGAATTCCTGAAATAAGGGCAAGCACCTATAAAGAATTCTCAATACATTTTATAATTGAATTGTACAAAATGAATGTTATTTTCCATTCTATTGATCATACAGATTGCTAATCTGATCCATCTTCAACCTTCCCTCTAGAGTTTGAAGTATCTATAGTCTGATCGGGAGACAGGCTGTATTGACTTGGAGATTCTTGATTGTGGTGTTCAGTTTCATCGCCGATAGATTGTTGAACCAGACAAGGATACTTAGCTTCAGGAGTAGCTTCAAGAGTAGATATCACATCTGGTTCGCATACATGCTTTAACTCCTCCTGTTCCATCAGCAAATTATAATCATCAATAATACAGTAATAAACACAACCACAGAGAGATACCTTAGATCAAAGTGCCTTGTATAAGTGTATTGTCAGTAAAATCAACCCTCTTAAGCTATGATGTGTAGGACAATTCTTGCCAACCATGTTTGATTCACAATTTTGGACACTTTCACCTTTATTCAATATAAAAAAAGAGTTTGCGAAAACAATGTATTTCTGTAAGGTAACTATACGTTTGTTAAATTCATCGGTGTTTTACATTCCATAATTTTTTTCCCTAAATGTTTTACATTCCATAATTCATTTCCCTGTAAACAGCACCATACTTATGCATTATATATAATAGTATCAATCTACCAATGCACCAACTAATCGCCTAAAAAAACCATCACCTTGTGCCGATCTTGCAAACAACATATAATGCAATACACTTTTAATATATATATATATATATATATATACAAAATGTAACATAAAATTCAATTATGTATGCTAATTGTGTGTTGGTCATTTGTACTTCGAAATTCTCTACACACAATAAATAGCATTGCCCTTGGTCTAGATTTCGGAATCGATTTGGTAGTGTCAAAACATGACTCCTGCCTGTGACAGATTATGGTGCTTTACAGATCCGCAGAAAATTTTATGCCATTGGATCAAATGGTGCAAAGCATCCGAATAAGAGGATTCATCATGTGGGAACATCTCAAGAACGCATTTGCATATGTCCAATAGCGGTACAAAACTACGACAGGTGCAACTAAATGAAATGAGCAGCAAAAAGTAAAAAGCATCCATATAAACTATTCCAAACTAAAAGCATAACGGTTGGGAATATGGGAATGAGAAGAAATGTTTATTGACAACCACTATAAAGCTAAATATAATTGAATATATAGTTTTAGAAACATGCAGCAAATGAACAAAAAGAGGAAGATAAAGTAGGGTTTAGATGATGTACCAATAAGAGACGGTTTTCTTTACTGATCTTCCTACAATTCTCAGAATACTGCACAAGCTTGCCTCTGAGCATGGAAGTTTCTTTACGTAGCATCTCCATCTGAGTTTGTAACTTCTGATATTCGTTCTGGAAGAATAAAAAATTGTAAAATTAATATTAAGACAAACTCCAAGCAGGTCGTATAATATTAAATTTTGGCAACATAAATTTTTTTCCCTAATTGTGTAGTGGGAATTTTGGCTACATAATCCACCAATGTTATCAAGAAATGCAATTATACTACTAATCCTGAAAATGCAAACAAAGAATTGTTTCCAAATGAAAACAGAGAATTATGGGCATCGTTGGAATGTTGCATACCCTATTTTTCCCTTATCTGTTTTACAGGAATCCATGATCGCTTATCCATTTTCTGCCTCTCTTTTTTTATTGTATTTCTTTTCTTTTCTTTTTTCTTGTTTGGGGTCTCTGATCC